>PVJL010002964.1:43630-174378 GCA_004026885.1 Lyroderma lyra
GGGGGGGAGCCGCGGGGGGGGGGAGCCGCGGGGGGGGGGAGCCGCGGGAGGGGGGGAGCCGCGGTGGGAGGGGTCTATGAGGAGGTGAAGACACCGGCCTACCTGGGCACCGTTTGCAGTCCAGACAGACCATCCTGCTTTGAATGACACTAACGTGCAGCTCCACACCAAGTGTCACCCATACAAAGTTGTGCCCAGCGCTTGCTACTGCGGATTACCACGAAGGGACCCGTTCCTTGGCAGAAGGTTCACCACAGAAATTCTGCAAATCCATTTTGATCGTTAAGGCATACTAAGAAAGGCCATTAGCAGGGGCGGGCAGCACGGAGGGTCTGCAGCCTGAGGAAGACTCTGACCCCTCTCACGTGGTACAGACGAAATTGCTGGTCTCCCCCCTCCTGCCAGTGTCCCTCCCTTCTCATCCTTCCTGTGGCGACTTGAAATCCAGTGGATGGCACCCTGGAATTGAGCCTGGGGTCATTCATGAAGCAGAGAGCATCTCCTTAAGTTTTCAGTGAAAGCTCATGTTGAAAGTTTCAGGAAGCAACTGACCTCTAATTGCAGGAAGCCTCAGAGGAGGGGGTCGTCTTGGACTCTCCTCTGTCTCACACCCACCGCGTGCAGTCAAGCCCCAACTTTTCACTCAGGTCCTTCCCAGCCTCTTGTGGAGTCCCCCTCCCCTTGCCACCTTCTCAGTCACGGCCCTGGTGCAAATCGCCACCATCTCTCCCTGAGCTGATTCCCACCTCTTTCCAACTCCACTCTCCCCACGACAGTCAGAGTGACCCCTTAAAACCGCACAGCTGACGGTGTCTTTTCCTTTCCTAGAACCTGCTAACTGCTGCCCACCGCCAGCCCGTGTTCTCCCAGTCTGCCTGCCCAGCCCCTCGGCACGCACTCCCTCCCTTGCTCTCCCCACTCCAGAATCCTGGACAGCCCGAGTTCCTTAAGCACACCCCATTCTCTCACCTCCGGGTTTTCCACATAAGCTGATCCCTCCCCCCCATTTTCACATAGCCACCTCCTTTAGGCTTGTCTTAAATGCCACTTCCTTGAAGAGAAGTTTTCTTACTCTGTCTCCCACCGATGCCCCCAGTCTCTGGACCTTCTCCTTCATAATACTGAATATAATTGGAAAATTTTGCTTAATGTCTTTCTTTCCCCCTAGATTTTAAGCTTAAAGAGAGTAGCAATTTTGTCCACATTGCCTGAGCACCTGTCACTGTGCCTGGCACCGAAGTGACGATTAGTAAATACACAGTGTCTGGTGCCTGTCGGGGGTGGTCACTGCTGACACTGCTGAAGTCTCCCAACACTGTGGCCCCAGTTCCCCTCAAGACCTTATCTGGCCTCTTGATCATGCCTGGAACTCTACACCGACCGCATTCCCACTCCCGAGGACAGAGCCTGGAAGCAGACGGGTGCAGACAGACGAGTGTCCAATTGGGAACCTGGAAGCAGTGCTGTTGCCTTACAGGGAGAAATGGCTGATTAGAATTCAGGACATTCCCCTTACAAACTGGCCTGTTCCTTGCTGCTTGTTCTAAACTGTTTGGTGGGACTCAAAGACACAGACTACAGACCTGAAACCGAAAGCAAAGGCTGAGCGGAAGAGAGGCTGGAGCCATTTCCTGTTTGCTCGCGCTCAGGACACACCAGGGGAGAGAGTGTCCTTGTCCTTCTCTTGCTTCCTCGGCAATAAGTAGAAGCCTTTAAAGTCCCCAAGTCAGCATTCTCTCCTGGGCTGCAGGGGGAGGCTTGGTGGGAAAAGCCATAGCTATGATGGCCAGGGAGTGGGGACCATGTGCACTGCGGGTGGAAACCACTGGTTCCTCTCCCTGAGACAGGCATCTGGAGTAGCTCAGTGTCCTGAGAGGAGCTGTGACCCTGGGCGGGGGCGGGGGGTGTGAGCACCGCCCCTCCTCCACGCGGACCCTCAGGGTTACGTGAGCCTCGGCTCCACGCTGGGCCTGAGAACCCACTTCTCTTCCGAGTTCGCCACAACCACTAGACATTCATTGCTCTCTGTCTCTCCGGAAAAGTCATGGAGTCACTTTCTCCTTGAGTCAGATGTGGAAGGACTGAGTCTGATCTGTCAGAGAACGGGTCACCGACAGAGTGGAATGACAGTGAGGGTTGTGGTGGGGGCAGCCAGCCAAGGGCCAAAAGAGCCCAGTGGCAGCTTCCTGACCCAGCCGGGTAGCTAAGGGATCATGGCCCCCTGCAGGTAGGCCTGGCCCACCATACTGAAGATAGGAAAGGTCAGAGGGTGGCAAGCATGGGGACAGTGTGTCAAAAGGTGCAGTGGGGAGTGAGAGCCAGTGGGCTTAGGCTTGAATTCAGGCCGTGTGACGGAGAGTTCCTTCCCTCTCTGATGCTTGCTGTTCTGTGGTAACAAGGGTCTTGTGGGCCTAAGAAATGCATGTGGGGAGCTCCCTGATGGTGTAGTGGCTTAAGGCTTCGGCGCTGGCGCTGTCAGTGCTGCGGCCTGGGTTCGATTCCCAGCCAGGGAGCTACCCACATACCAAAAACAAACAAACAAACAAACAAAAGAAATGCATGTGGATTTCCCGGCTCACAGGAGGCTCTGGATTCAAGAGGCAACTTTTAGAATGACCTCACAGGAACCTAAGCCAAGCTCAGGAACCTAACCTCCATGCCCTCCACCTCGCCAGGCTGCCTTTGGAGTGGTTCCTCTGACACACAAAGCCATCTGTCAGTCCTTGGCAAGGAAACTTTGTGGACCCCGCCCCCGGGGCCCACATCAGAACTCTCAAACTTATCTGCTGAAGTATCCCTAATGAGAGCGAATGCATGCCCCAGAGCATCAGCGAGGAAATTTCTTTTAAGTCCCTTGTTCTATCTTAAAAATTCATGTGAGGTTTTGGATCTCACTCCATAATATAGTCATGCTTGTTTTAATATAAGTATATTATTTTGTCCAAATATTCAAATTAAAGGTACAGGTCTAAGAAGTAGCTGGGCGAAGGGGGCTGGGTGGTGAGAAAGAGGAGGGAGGGCCTGACCCCTCACATCTGACACCGTTTAATTCTCCCCATAACCTTATGAGTTATAGACATTCTGGAAAAGAATTAAACCATTACAGCCTTTATAAAACAGAATGTGAGTATTCCTCTACAAGGCAACTCCCTAAAAGAAACCCTTGTGAACGGTATCCGTGGTCCCTTGATTTCTCCTGGCCTTGCCAAGTTGTTGAGCATTCCTAGTCCTGGGTCTGTGAGGTGTCTCAATTGTACAGTCACTTGCAGGATTTTTTAATGGAGAGCAGTGGCCTCCTGCCCATATCCCATTCTGCTAATTAAATGGAAGCTTTGGCCTGGGGTTAGTTCTGTCATAAAGCAAGAGAAGTGACAGGAGGGATACTCAAGGCCCTGCCAGATGTTGACTCGTATTTTAGAAGGAGCCGAACTTGCTGGGGATTCAGTGTCCAGTGGAGTCAGGAGCTGGTGGTCAGTTCCTCAGGGATCTGTCTGCATGAAGAGAGGAGGTGATGTTCATTTCAATTCAGAGCCTAGGAGGAGGAGGGATGGAGGTGCACACTGTGGCCTTCCGTGCCCCTGACCTGGATGAGGGGCTGAGATTAGAAAGGAGCTGCAGGTGGGTCCATGAGCTGTTTGCAATGGGGACTTGGAAAACTCAGGTCCAGAGAATGAACTACAACACAGGGTTGGGATGAAGGCCCATCTCCCCATGTCTGGAAGGCAGAAAGAGGCTCGAGGAGGAAGGCAGCGCTCCCAGACATACTGGCCAAAATGGTCACAGGAAACTTCGTGGGCAGCAAGTCAGCGGGAGGGGACCAGGCAGAAAATCCTGAGAGAGGAGATTGGCAAAAGTGTTCACACAGCAATACCACGGGGAGCCTTTCAGGGGATGGCAGGGCAGAGGCACTTGACAAGTATAATTTAATGTTAATGTTTATGTGGCCTAATAAATAGTCACACCCAGAGATGGCTTGGGGAAATTCAGCTTAGAGAAAAATTCCATCAATCAAGCATTGAATCATGTGATTTTTTTTTTTTTTTTTTTTTTTTTTTTTTTTTTGCCTATAAATGTTCCTAAAATCGAAAACAAAAAACCAGACAAACTAGAATTCAAATATGAAATGGGCTGCCACTTCAAAGTCGTACCTGGGGAGCTTATGCACACATTCCAAGATGCAACAATATTTGCAGAAATCATCTTTGGGCACTAAGTTTAGAGTCATCCTATGAGTCACACTTCAGCATCAGCTGGTTTGATCTCCCATGTTACCCTTCAGATTTGCCTTTAAATGATTTCTGTTAGATTCTGAAGGTAAAATTCTCCATCAGATAATTACGCTGTTTCACCAAGCCTGTTTCTCTGTTGACTACATTTCTTGAACCAGTGTGGAGCATGTCTGGTTTATCTATGACAACCCAAGCCCTGGCCAGGCCCCTCAGAAATGCTTGAACAATTTTTAGTTCTGTGTGTGTTGCCACCACTCTGTAAAGCTGTTTCCATCACTGTTGTGTCTTAGACACATTGCAAACATCAAAGTGTTTGCCATCTCTTCTCAGATGACTTTTTGGTATTAAATAATTAACATTTATTCCAGAAAAGGAAGAGTTATTCTGAATTGGCACCCACCAAAACCCACAGTTCAAGTACCTTCTGGAAGGATCATCGATTGTTCAGCTTTTTCTGTTGGCTGACATCATAGAGCACAAGTCTGTCAACATTTTTTGCCACATTGATATTCTCTTTGGGAGCTTAGAATAGAGATGAAAAAACACAAGTCTGGGAGCTCAGGGAACTGAGAGCTGGCACTTGAGGGATTGATTGTGTATTCACTTATTTATTACAATTTTTAAAAAATGGCCCAGCTGCTTCGGCTTATGCGAGCTGGGTTAAAGTATCTCACTTGATCGTATTCTTATCTGGTAGTTACAGTACTGAGTAATTTATTAATAATGCAAAGGTTGTTTTTTAACACTAAAAGAAGAAAATCAAAATTAAATAAAAAATAATGTTAGGGACTGACACTGGGGTTGGCACTCACATTCAAGTGTTTTCAAGAAATAGCCATCTTTGCTTCCTTTTCCCCGAGTTGCTCCATAGCAGCCACGCCCTCTAGTGGTGCAGGAGAGAACCACCTCAGCTGACAGAATTTTCTAATTGCTCCCACGTGTCCCTCAGACGACCTCAAAGGCCTAGGCCCAGGGTTCACTTGTATCTTGTAAAATGCTCCAAGTGATTTTCATGTAGTTCTCTAATTGAGAACATGTGATCTGTAGCCATCTGACTCCACTGCTGCCCTGAGGTTTCTCTCTCTGTGATCATCATTATACCTGATCAATTATGTTTTGGTTAAATGATGGATGAGTCCAACTCCAACTGTCTTAGACAGAAGGAGAAACTTATTGGCTCATGTAAATGTAAAAGTCCAAGGATAGGTTTGGCACAAGACACTGCTTGATTCAGCTACTCAAACAGTGTCAAGGTCAGGCTTCTCTCATCTCTCGGCTCGGCCCTCTTGTGTTGGTGTTGTTCTCAGACAAGCTCTATTGTTATGGCAACATGGCTGCCAGCTGCTATGGTCTTATAACCTCCAAGTCCATCAGAAAGTTAGTCTCTATTTCTCAAATAGTTGAATGAAGTTCTGTAATCTGACTCTCCTTGGTCCAAATGGCCTCCCAAGTACCCATCTCATCCATACTAGGCAGGGTTCATTGGTAGAATATATAAGCCACTTTAAATACTTAAAGCAGAGAGAGATTTAACTCTTGTATCAGTCACTTACAAAATTGTTGATGGTCTGAAGGAATGAGTTCTTGGTTGAATCTTCAGAAGTGAGTCCCAGAATACAGTGGAACTGACGTGCTGTGGGGAGCTATGACTGCTGAAACACTCAGGAAGGTGGGAGAATCAGGAGGCCACCCTGAGAGCAGTTGAGCTTAAGACCACATGTCACATTTGTGATTTAGGGGTCAGGGGGCCAGGAAGCACCACTGCCATTGCCACCGAACTGCTTCTCAAACCCAAAACACAATGGACCAGATGTTGGACCACTGCTTCAGGAGAAAGTATCTCCATGAACATGTGTGCCTACAGAATACGTGAAAGTCACAGGTAAACTGTGACTTTCTTTTTTACTTCTGACTTCCAAATCTAGTTTGAGTGAAAATAATTTTGTATAGTAATTTACATTCAGATCATTGCATGTAGCGGAGTTTGAAAAGGTAGTTTTTAGCTGTGCAGCCCCCACGCCACAGGAAAGCATACTGAAGGGAGGATGGAAAGGATTCTGAAGACCAATCGATCACAGGGGGAGGCTGTGAGGGTGGAAGGCTCTCCTTGGCTTGGTCTTGAGCCACAACCCCAGCTTCTGGGACCAAAGGAAGGGTCAAGTCCTCCTGCAGCCCAGGGACTAATAGTGGGATAGGGTTGGTTGTCTAGAAAAATTAGGTTATAGTATAATGTACTGTTACTAGAAGGTGAGGCAAAAGATGCTGGGTAACAAACCCAAAAAAGTGTCTTTTGAAAGGTGTGTGATACTTCATTGTTTACAAGTACAGTAGACTCTCAGTTAATCAGAACTCAAGCAACCAGCTTGAGAGTGCCAGGTACGTCTATCCAGCAGCTACAATCCCATGGGTGCTGGTTAACTGAGAGTCCACTGCACCTTCACCTACGCTACTCCAGCTGATTCTCACAAAAGCCCTAATGTTGGCTGGCAGGGAGGGGAAGGTCAAATACTACCATTCCCATTTTACAACGAGGAAGTCCAGATTCAGAGGGCTCCAAGCTAACCCCTTACAGCCGGTGAGGGGTAGCACTTAGATTCTGACCCGGTTTCCTGATTCCAACCCCATTTCCTTGGGCTGAAGCGGAATGTGGAAAAAACTTCTTCTGAAACAAAGGTTCCGGGCCCCAGCCATTGTGTGCCTTGAGCAGGAAGTCATTCCCCAGCTTTCTGGCCGCTATGGCCAGATTGGAACACCGGGTCATGGAGGAGTCTTGTACAAGAGGAGAGATGAGAAACTTGCATACACACTTGGATTCTTTGCTCACGCCTTAATTGGATTTTATTTGAAGAATGAAACAGGGAGTTTCACGTTTGTTTATTTCAATGCTGAGTGTTCCAAGATGTCACAGTATCATTTTCATATCTGAATTTAGGGCATAGATTGGCTCATGTTTCTCCCAAACAGCAGTATTTTTAGCATTAGCCATTCCTATGTAAATGTAAAATCTTCTTTGATAATAGATCAAAGCAGATACCTCCTCCTAGCCTTCCTTGTGGGCTGCCAAATGACTGGGTTTGCACAAACCAGATTAGAGCCCAGTGGAGCTGCTACCAGCATTACAAGTGCCTCCTGGTGTCAGCACCCAGGAAGACCTCCATGGCCCGATCAGCAAGAGCTTCCTTTCCATCAGCTCTCAGAGATGGGCCACATTAATGACAGAGATCTCAAAATTTGACTGCATGGTATCCTAGCAGTATCATATCTTAAAGAAGGGGACTGAAGCAACAAGAATTTGTTCTTGCAGAAGAAGAGGAAGCATGATCTGTCCCCTGGAAGTTCTGCCTCGGGGTCAGACCCTGCAGGGCCCTGCACAGCTACTGTGTGCAGAGGGCTCCACGGCACTGAGTAATGGGGTCAAAGATCAAATTCCTGATAAAGGAGCTTCTTCCTTTCTGAGTGTGTGGTTGAGTCATCACACTCAGAATCCTCACCATTTGTCTTATCAGGCTGATAAAGCAAATTACCATCAATTGGGTGGTTTGAATAACAAATATTTATTTCTCACAGTTCTGGAATCTAGAAAGTCCAGATGAATGTGCTTTCGGTTTCTGTTCTGGTGGGAGCCCCCTTCCTGGTTTGCAGATGACATTCTTCTCAAGTCATACGCTGGAGAGCAGAGAGAGAGCAATCTCTTCCTGTAAGGACACTATTCCACCATAGGAGCTCCACCCTCATGACCCGATCACCTCCCAGAGGCCCCACCTTCTAATACCATCACGTTCGGTATTAGGATTTCAAGAGGAGAATTTGGGGTGTGGGGAGGTGGGGAGCACAAACATTCAGTCCTTAACATCTGCTATGGGGAAGGCCTTTGGTAAGGGCCAGTCACTCCTGGAGCCCGCGCCTTGGTGAAGCCTTCATGACATTACAGACAGTGAGCTGGACGATCTCTTCTCTCCCATTGCTTCCTTTCAATAGTTAAGAGAATATTTTTTTTATGGGCTGAATCATGCCCTCTCCTGAAATTCCTATGTTGATGTGCTAACCCCCAGTACTATGAAAGGTGACTGTTTTTGGAGATAGGGTCTGTAAAGAGGTAATTTAAGTTAAAATAAAGTCATTAGGGTAGGCCCACTTCAATATGACTGGTGTCCTAATAAGGAGAGGTTAGACATGTAGAGAAGGAAGACTGTGCAAGGACTCAAGGAGAAGATGCCCATCTATAAGCCAAGGAGAGAGGCCTTTCTGTCGACACCTTGATCTTGGACTTCTGGCATTCAGAACTGAGAGACAATGCACTTCTGTTGTTTAAGCCACTCAGCCCGTGGTAGTTACAGCAGCCCCAGCACACTAACACACCTTCCCTTCAGACCAGCTGGTGGTACAATTTCCTGCCTCTGTGCGCCAGCCCTTCTTCTTCATAGCACTGCTGACAATCTGCCTTCGGTATTCAGAGATGGCAACGAGACCATCAGATAGGTGTGGCTTGGTGCTCTCCCCGCAGTATGACCACGGACTCATCCACGCATGCTCTTTTTCTCTGGGCTCCCTCAAGGGCCAAGGAAAGGCAAAGGCCTACCAGGTGCTTCTGGCTGGGGAAGAGCCCATGGAGGGGAATGGAGAAGAGGAGAGGGCCCACATATATATGATGTACCTCCTTGGTCCCCCCACATTTAAAATTCTAGCCAACTGGCTCACTGAATTTATACCTCCATTTCTTCTCAGCATTGGTGGTGTAATCCAGTGGGCCTGGGCTTTTCAAATTTATTTCCAACTACACTGACACAACACAGAGACACACATAATGCCTGAATTGGCTTGTGCTTCTTAGACATGGTTAACGCCTTGTCTCATGCAGGCACGACAGGCTGATCATGGTCATATAGCTGAGCTGATGGGACGTTATCACAGATGGCAGTTGGTGCACCACCTTGTTCTCAGCCCTTCATGGTATGGCTTGCGTTCTTGTTGTGGTACTTTAAATAAGCATTGTGAAATCTTGGGAGAATAAAGATCACCTCCTTCAGAAGTCTCACAGCACCTAGAGTTTTAAGCCATCCAATCTTTCCATTTGCTCTCCGAGACGCTCAAATTTATGTATCTGCTATCTCTTCGTCAGTCTTGACTTTGTGGATAGGCTCTGGCTGAGATCACCTATGTCCTCCGTACTGTACCCAGCACAAGTCCTGACATTTGTAAGGGCTCGATTAATTATTTTTGAAGGAATAAATTATGCCATAATTCAGATTGATTTGCACTTATTAGCAATTTTAATTTTAAAGTATTTCTCCGTTTTCATCCTCACTGTAACCGTCATTACAATTAGGGAAACAGAGACACGTGAAAGTAGAGGGGACTTTGAGGAACTTCTATTCTGGTTTCCTAAGCACAATTGTCCCTTCATTCTCTTCATTCTCTCAGGGTCTGCTACTCTTTTTTTTTTTTTTTTTTGCTTTTTGGTATGTGGGTAGCTCCCTGACTGGGAATCGAACCCAGGCCGCAGCACTGACAGCGCCAACGCCGAAGCCTTAAGCCACTACACCATCAGGGAGCTCCCGTCTGCTACTCTTAAGACAAGTCTCTTCCGAAACATAATTAACACAGCATGTTCTCTGGTACCTGGACCAGAGTAGGCATTCAGTAAATATCTGTTGAATGATATTTGGATGACTGACTGACTGACTGACTGACTGAATGAATGAATGAATATATGAATGAACAAACTACAGAGCAAAGCACAGATGTTCTTGTTTAACATGCAGCCAAACAATACCTCACTTTGCTTAGAATATTGATTTGGAAATGTTTTCACTAAATGCCCCCAGTTTCAGAAGAAGCCCTAACCTTGGTGACCCGGCCCAGATCCAGAGTGTCCACAGCAATACCACTTCCTCCAAAGCATCCTGTTTGACCTTAAAAATCCTACTCTGTAACGTAGCTGTGTTCATGTCTGTATTTTTACTTACTTATAGCTGAGTGAAACTGATGCCCTATGAAGGTGTGTCATCTATTGTGACTTCCCATACCGCTGGCACATCACTGTGCATTTTCAGGGGCCCATGCACCCCAAGTGATTAGCAAAGGCTTAGTTAGGTCAGGGTGCATAGAAAATACCAGGACTCCCATTTGTGTGTAGCTCCTCTCATTACCCCGCCACTTGGCAAGAAGAGAAACAGAGAGCCAAGCTGTGAAGTCTGTAATTCATGCACATCTTCCGCTCCCATTAGGGTCTGGGGAAACGAGGGTCTTTGATTTTGTAAAAAGGTGGGAGAGAGTTTTTTCCATTCTTCCATCACCTGCTGTGTTGCCGATTTAGGAATTCCCTGTGAGGTTTTTCCTGCCTTAAGCCTGGCTTGCAGCAACACCCCAGTGCCCATCCTGTGCCAGCCCCCAGTCCTGGTGGGCAGGGGACAAAGTGCTACTGAGTGGGCCCTGGGGCCTGCGGTGAAGCAAGGCTGGCTGCCTGGCACTCTGAGGCCCTCGGAGCAGTGCCTGCTATCACCCCTGTAATGAGAGAACCGGCAACTACAGAAACCTGGATTGTTTGCGACATCCAGAGGTCACAGAAAGAGGCAGCTGATTGGCAAGGGTATGCATGAGGGTCGAAACAGTTTAATCTTAAATGGGGTGCATCTATAGTTACATTTTTAGCTCGATATCAACAACAGCCTGGAGGCACAACATTCCCTGCGGGTGCATTCCTAGTGTGCAGACAACTCCAGTTGGGGCTGCTGGAGAGAGGACATGACAGGAAGGATCTGATACAGAAGGGCAGACACACACACACACACACACACACACACACACACACACACAGACTCCAGGTGCCTCCTGCCCCTCTCAGACCTCAGTCAGAATCACCTGGCTTGGGCAGCCTGTTACAGGCACAGGCTTAGAAGGCCCGCCGCGGGAATTGTGACTTGTAGCTCTTGGGTGGTTCCAGGGAATTGTATTTTATATGCGCTTATTGAGTGATGCTGACGGACTGATCTGTGAGCTGCTCTTCACTGAGATGACAAAGGCACCCTGAGCGAGTTAGGGGGAGGCTGGTGAGTGCCCCAGGGCTGAGGTGGGACAGGAGAGCACCAGAAGCCCTAAGGATCCAACAGCAAGGAGGCTGGTGGTGAGCTTGGTGCCCTGGGTTGCAGTGGAGGGCTCCATGCCGGCTCCAGCACAGGGGCAAGGCACAGCCACTCTGCCACCTGTAGTTCATCCCCTGTCTGCCACAGAGCTGGCAATTTTAAGAGCTCTGGCCTCAGCTGGTGACCCACCCACTCAACAAGTGATACAAAGAGAACTGGCCACACAAGCCAAAAAGACAAGCAAATAAAAAAAGAGCAAGGAACAACGTAAACACAGAAAAGAATATTTTAAAAATGAATACAAGGTAAGGAATGGAGAGGACAGTGGCAGGTCCTCTTTCAAAACACGGTGAACTTGGAGGAGAAAAGGGTAGCAGGCCTTTTGCTCAGTGTGCTGCTTTAACCCTCGGTGAGGGGGGCGACCTGCACGCATTTCCCCGCTGAACGGAGAGGTGGGGAGAGAAGGCGGGGCCGAAGGTGCTGGAGGGGCAGCCAGGGGCGTCCCCAAGGGGGCCGCAGGGGCCCAGGGCACAGATGGCGGCCTGGACAGAGGGGGGACAGTCTTAGGCAAAGGGAGCAAATGTCCTTCTGCCTTAAGAAAAGTGGGGAGGAAGGACAGCAACATCTACAGCCGAGAGGAGTTTTGTCTGGGGAGTGAGTGGAGCTCTCATTTGTGGCTTCCACCTTGTCTGTCACAGGATGTGTCCTATTGGACCCAGTCCTCCTGTTGTCCCGTGGAGGAACTTCAGCTGAGCCTGGCCTGGCCTGCCTTGCCACCCGCCCCTCCCGCCTGCCGTGGGGTGCCAGGGCGGGCAAGGCCTTTAGGAGAAGGGGCTGAGTGAGCTCCCCTGGGCTCTAGCTAGGCTGACCGGATGGACCATGTTCAATAGGACAGAAGACAATGGTCCGGTCCCATTTCAGACAGCACGTGTGGTCCGCCTGCTGACACCTTGCATTTAGCCCGCTGAGAGCAGGCTGTTGCTTTCTGTCCCGTTTGAAATGGTGCATCCGGTCAGCCTCGCTCCGTCTCCGCCTTCAGGTCCCTGGGCCTGCTCCCTGCTGCGCGGGGAGGGGGGGCGCCGGCTGGCTGGCCGGGGTGCGAGACACCAGCTCCTCACAGGTAGGGGAGAGGCTGGAGCAGGCTGTGGCGGATGAGGGTAACCTGGAAAACTTCCTGCACACCCCACTTTGCAGAGCCGCCGGGATGGGCAGGATTTTGATCTGAGCAGCTCAGCTCATGGGCTCCTCCTTTGTCTTTGCTTCCCGGTAAGATTTCTTTTGAAGAAAGGCTGCTGGTGGTTTGCAAAAAAAAAATGTTCTTAAACCAGAACTCTGGTGCCGCTGCCTCGTGTTTCAGATAAGGAGGCCCGGGGGGTCGACTCTCGTCCCTTCCTAGTTTTCAGTTTTGATTTGGGCGTTGGACATTTTCTTCGATTGGATCATACTGTTTATCCAAGTTCCGAACTGGAACCAAAAGAATTACAATGAAACAAATGTCCTTTCAAAGCCAAATTCAGGTCAGTGACATGGGCAAGGGCCAGCAGGCCCGCCAGCGCCAGCACCAGGCGGCCGCCCGCCCTTCTCTTCCGCCAGTGACAGCAGCTGGCGGGCTCCGCCCGGGAGGCCTGGCTTCTGCTCTTCCAGACCTCTGTGTCCAGGGTTCGCGTGTGGCCTCGGACACACTTCTCCACCAGGTGTTCCCTGGCCGCGGACCGGCCCCCACCTCCCCCCCAAGTTGGAGGCAGGACAGAGAGAAACCGGCGATCACACGGTGGGGTTTGCACACGGTGGGGTTTGCTCCCGGCGCCAGCCTCCCCTGCCTGGTTGCTGGTATCTGTGTCTCC
This sequence comes from Lyroderma lyra, assembly GCA_004026885.1. Lineage (NCBI taxonomy): Eukaryota > Metazoa > Chordata > Mammalia > Chiroptera > Megadermatidae > Lyroderma > Lyroderma lyra. Next base: position 56,786 of record PVJL010002964.1, read on the forward strand.
TCAGGGTGCCACAAGGCACACACAGGCTGGGTGGCTTAAATGACAGAAATCTGTATGTCACAGTTCTGGAGGCTGAAAGTCCCCGATCGCAGAGCTGGCAGGGTTGGCTTCTCCTGAGGCCGCTCTCCTTGGCTTGCAGGTGGCTGCCTTGTCACTGTGCGCTCTTGAGGCCCATTGTCCCTCCACTCCTGGTGTCTTTGCTCTTCTTATATGGACATTAGTCCTACTGGATTAGGGGCCCATCCTTACGACCTCATTAAAGGTCCTATCTGTGAATACAATCACATGGGGATTAGGGCTTGGACATGTGAAGTTGGGGGGACACAGTCCAGCTGATAATAGTCCGTTAACCCCTGAGGTGAGGCGGCTTTGGGCAGAGGCTTATCCTCTCACACATCCCGTCCCCTGTCACCTGACTTGGGCCTGGGACAGTCTCACTAACGCTTCCAACAGCCCAGCTGTGGGCTCGGAGCACAGACCTCAGAGAGCGGTTCCCTTCTATTTTGCTCTTGGAGGTCTGCCGTCCTCGAAACCCAGCCAAATGCAGGGAAAAGTGTCCTTCTCCGAGGTGATCCACGCAGACCCTCTGTCCTTTGCAGATTTAGGTCAGACTTGGCCCAAACTCTAAGCCCCCGGCCTCCCCACCGCTTCCTTGCTCCATCATCCCCGGCTTCTCTCCGAGTCCCAGCTAAACTTCCTGGGGTCTCGGCCTCAGAGCAGAGACAGGAGTCCCCCGCTTTACAGCCCCCCCAGGCTCACGCGGCATTCTCAGGGGTCACCTACTTTCCCGACGATTCCCGTGGGGAGAGCGAGGTCACATCAGTGCGGAACAGCCTTCGACGACCTCCTTCTGCCCCCTCCTGGCCCCCATCTTTCCAAAAGCCCAGGCTCCTCTGACTTGTGTGGTCCCTGAGAAGTGGGGTTCGGTTCTGTAGCGTGCCACCTAGATCCCCCGTTTCGGGGGTCAGGCTCCCTTTCCCCATCTGCATGGGCTGTTGTCTCCTGCCGAGTCTCTGCCCAGCAACTGCCTCAGACTCAAAGGAGCTGCCTCACCTGACGGGGCCCCATGGCTTCTCCGTGGGGTGGGGTACCCCCAGGAGAAGGCACAGCCCCAGGTCTCACTTTGGGATGATTTAAGGGGCCATCCCAGCTTGAGTTCCCCCCTTGAAACTGGCTGCCGCCTTTGCTGCAACTGCTGCCCCCGCTCAGTCCGCCCGCAGCCCCGGCGTTGCCCTGAGACAGGCTGGGACGCCCGTCGTCTCGGACAGGACAGACGGGAGCGGCGCCGTCCCCCTCACGACGGCCTGCACGTCAGCCTGTCCCGAGCGCACTCCCTGGGACACTTCCTGCTGTCAACTTCTGTCTCAGAGACGGTGTGTGGAAGGCCAGGCCCAAGGCCCGGGTCCGCTGCCACGGGGGCAGCCCCACCACGGTGGTCTGCGCTTCCCCAGTCTCCCCCGAGTCCTGGCAAGTCCAAGTCTTTCCACGTTTTACCATCAGTCCCATTTGAGTGACAGAGAAACTAAGGCTCGGAAAGGGGAAGGCACCATGGCCCAACCTCATCCATTCCATGAATAGCTTACCCAACCAGAGAGGCACAGCCGCTGCATCACGCGTCATCGTTAGTCGGGTTAGCTACTGACTTCCGTGTGACCCTGTGCGTGCCTGATGCTTCAACCAAGCCAGATGGTCCTGAGATGGGAAAAGAAGTGTCTCCCCCTCACCCGGAAGGCCGAGCCCTCGGGCTTCCCTGCAGGTCTGCTGTGGCAACAGCCATTCTTTTCTCTGACATCCCCACCCCCTCCCGCTCAGAAAGCTCAGATCTCCCCCATCTGATGTGGCTCAGGTTCTTCCAGTTGCCGGAACCGAGGCCTATCGTGGATGCCTCAGAGAAGCCCAGATGACCTCAGGGAACTCAATAAGGTGACAGTGCCTGAGCTTAGGAAGGGTGGGCTCCCTGCAGGGGGCACCTCTCATCGCCCCGCTGAGAGGCAGCAGTGCATGGTGCCTTGAAGCGAGGCCCCGGGAGCCAGCCTGTGTGGTTTCTGTCATGGCTTCCCTGTGAGTCATTTGGGTACAACTTCTTTGTGTCTCGGGCTCCTCATCTGTAAAATGAGGATCATAACAGCACCCATCCCATAAGATTGCTATGAGAAATAAAAGAGGTCAATTAATGTAAAGGACTCAGCATAGCACTTGGCATATGCGAAGCACCTTAGGTTAGTTATTTTCTCTTCTTTGTAGCTTCTCCGCTTTTCCCTTGTATCTGTCACTCTCTTCTCCCCAGCCACTTCCTGTGGGTCACCATGACTTACGTATGCACACCATCAGATATCAGCCACTCTATTCTCCTCTCCTTGGGTTTCAGCTCAAGGATCTTTTCCCAAAAGCCATCTTCCATCTTGGCCCCTGGGTGTGTGGCTCCTATGAGAAGAAATGTGACTGCCCCCAGTCATCTGTTTGAGCCTGATTGCTCAAGCAATATGTCCTTGGCAACTTGGACATAGGTCCAATCACTTGAGGCTGGGCGCAGGGAGGCAACTAATTCTCTCCCCACTGAACAGGCACTAGGGTGGGGGTAGACTCTCTGAGAAGGGAGCATAGGGAGTGTAAAACCCCCAAATATGCCTGCTGTATCATTCTGTGAAATAGCCGCAATCCTTTGACTTCCCCCATCACTATGGTTTCTTTCACTTCCCAACACGTTCAAAGGGCAACTTCTCTGATGGCTTTGGTTCCTTCCACCTCCTTGACCCCTAGCGTCTGAGTGCCCCCCTGTCCACTCAAGTGGAAGCATTTGCTCAAAGGACCTAGTTATCTCCTAGAAACAAAAACCACGTACATCTGCTCCGTCCTTTTCCTCCTGAACCCTCAGCGTCAGAGAGCCTCTAGATCATCCTTCTTCTACGAAATCCCTCTTCTTGTTGTCCATGCTGCTCACCACCCTTATGGTCCTCCCGCCTCCCTGATCAGCTCAGCCACTCCTGCTACTTCCTAGCTACTAGGGTGTCCAATCTTCTATATTAGATTGTCAGCTTCTATAATTCAGAGGCTGTGCCTTGTACAACTCCATATTCCATTCCACACAGGCTTCTGCACCCCAAGTGTGTAATTTACTTTCTGAGTGCTTTAGTCAGCTTTTGCTAGGTTGTGCTGTAGTAACAACCTCAAAATTTTACTGGCTTAAAACAAAAAAGATTTTTTTTTCTTGCTCATTTTCATGACTCGCTCTGCTGAGCTCCATCCAGGTCTGGTCTACATGTCCATTTCATTGTGGAATTCAGACTGAAGGAATAACTCTCATCTAAAATAAAAGCTTGTGGATAAAGAAAACAGCAAGAGATCTGACAGGAATGCACAATGGCTCCGAAAATTCCTTAGAACAGGCTCCGTTACTTCTACTCACAATTCATTGGCCCAAACTAGTCAGTGGCCAAGCCTGATGTCCTTGAAGTGGGGAACTAGGAAGACACCACAAATCATATGGTAAAGAGACCCTTTTATAGGAAGGGGTTGTGAACAATTGTGGAAAATAATACAGTATTCCACAAAGTGATTAAACAGTACTATTTTGTGACCATCGACAAGGACAGGCTTAAAGGGATTGCAGAGAGAGCATGTTGGCATTGGTATATATACACAACGAGGGATCCATTTTAAGTTATGACTCCAACCGGACTGTAAGTCTCTCATGAAACAGGGCATAAAGCTATGAATATCTGGTGCTGTGGATATTTATCCATGTCCACAGAGAAAGCACAACAGCTTTCAGAACGTGGAGGTAGGAGGTAGAGACAGGAAGCTACAAACATGACAGTACTGGGGCCAGATTTTTCAGAGCCTGATGGAGGAAATGGAAGCATTTTGTAGGAGACAATTGACACATTTAATAGCTATGTTTTGTTCAAGGGCAAGTGCAGCAGATGATGCTGAACACGGATGACATAGGAAACCCAAAGTTAATCTGGATCAGACCAGAGCTGTGCCTTCAATTAGACAGGTTAAGAGTTATGACTACTTCCCTAATGAAAGGGAACCAGAGACAATCCTTGGTGCTTTTTTGTTAAGCACAAAGTGTAACATTTATCTGGTTTTAACCAGAGTGATGTGTTAGTTCCGACGAGCACTTAGAGTTAGTTCCATAGACGCACTGAGGGATCATTATGTATCTGGACTGAGTGGGACCTACCTTCCCAGTAGAGTCCTGGTATCCAGAGTGGGCGAAACAAGGTGAATAGCCTCACAATCCAGAACTCAGTCTGAGGTTTGTTTGTATCTGGGTATGATAAGCATATGCTCAATGGAGGAGATGCATTTTTCCTGGGACAGATTGGGTCTGATGCCTGAGAAGGATGAAGAGGCCTCTAGTAGGAGTGGAACTAGTTAATGAATTCGATCCCTCGGTCAGGGGCATGGGCTACTTGTTAGAGGGAACGATTTAGGGGCTCAGAGGTTAGTGCCTCCCTTTAGCAGCATGGCCTGATTTGGAGCCATTCTTGACACAAAACTCAGCTTCTAAACCATCTATAACTAGAAATTGCCCCAAACCCATCATGACTTTTTGCAATTTCACTGAAGAATTTTCCAAGGCACAGGGCAAGTTCACATTCACAGCATATAATGTCTTTCTTATAAAGCTCTTTACACGAAAGGAGTCTTTTTTAGATAAGTCTCTTCTGTTAAAATCTCCTTTGTGAGATGGGGAGGGCTGGAGAGTAAAAGATTGCCTTTCTTCATCTTTCCCCCACGACACTCAGTCCCTCCTTCTGTATCCAAGAAGCTCCCTCCTGTTGGGTGACCTGGCCAGGAAGGCTCCCTTTAACCCCACAAAGGGGGTACCACAGCATCTTTCCCTTAAACATAGCCTTCTTCCTCCAGAAACTACATAACAGTGACCAAAAAGACAGTACTTCCTCCATATTATTAGGAACTGTACAAATACGTTGTTTTGTGTGAGGCTGCGTGCAGTTATACATCTGCTTACTAACTCTGAGAAATTTATTTCATGTACCTGAACCTCATCTTACATATGTAAATTAGAGTCTGAGGAAACGTGACAATAAATGCTTGGACCCTGAGCCAACCTGGCCTCCTCTCCTGGGGCTGCCACTTCTACATGGATAACATGGACAAATGACCTAAAATCTCTAAGTTTCAGATTCCAGATCTATAAAATGGGGCAATAACAGGACCCGTCCCATAGAATGGGGAGTGGAATGTCATTTTACTCTTGCAACACGTAGAGTGCTTACCACCGATCCTGCTTAAGTGCTCCAAAAGAATTAGCAATTACTTTTATCTTAGCAATACTCAGATCAGCAAAGGGAAACTTGTGTCGTGGTTTTAAAGGCATCTGTACATTTTTGTCACCATCAAGACAGACTGTCAAATTCCCCTCTTCTGAAATCTGGGCCGGCTTCAGGGCCTTGCTTGTAGCCAATTGAATTGGACAAAAGCAGGGACACGTGACTTCAGAGGCTAGGCTGAAAAAGGCAATGCAGCTTCCACCTGGCTCTTTCTCTTTTGTTTTGGGACAATTGCTCTTGGAACCAGGCACAATGCTGTGAGGAAGCCCAGAGCACACAGAGAGGCCACATGTAAGAGTGCTGGTCAACAGTGCCAGGTGGGGTCTAGCAGACATGTGAATCTGAATACCTTGACTTCGTTTGTATGATGTTTTGCAGTTTTTGCAAAGCGCCTTTCTATGTACATTCACGTGAACTTCATGATAACCCAGTGGGGCAGGGAGGGTAGTATCATTGCCCCTCGGGACAGATGAGAAAACTCAAGGTTCAGAAAAGTCAGGGCACTTGTCCAAGTTCACATAGCAACAGCAGAGCTGGGACTAGAGCCCAGTTCATCCCCTTTTTCACGGTACCATGACTTCATGAATGAACTGCCTAGAACCACAATCTTGGGTACCTGTCGAGAAAGTTCCAGAACTCTCTTGAGGCTGGGAATGCATGGAGTACCTGTGCACAATTAGGGTGCCAGACCCAGGCTTGTGAGCTGCCAGGCCTTCCATGGTGTTGGCAGGCCCTACTGAGTGCGGCATGGGCAATGCTGGACCCGTGGTCTGTCCCTTGCACACACTGGGTTGACAGCTGTCTTGAACAGATGACAGAACCTGGTAGTGACTCTGTCTCGTGTCCAGAGATATATGTACTTGGTAGACAGAGCTTATAGAGGGATCAAGGTTATTCACAACCTAATCTAAAACATACATTCCACGTTAGCTATCAGGTCTTTGGGACTGCTTTCCTCCCTGCCCTCTTTCATTTACAATTGAATTAGAATTGAGCACAGAAAGTTGAATTAAGAAAACCTGGGTTGTCCTTGAGGTGCTCCCTTTGAGGCTTGGTTCCATCACTGTCTTTTCTTACTGGAGACACAAACGTAACCTCCCTGGATTTCATCACTCAGAGTAATTCCTGAAGTTGAAAGCATATAATGCAGACACAACGCAAGACTCCCACTGGGGTGGGAGGGGGAAATACAAAAACTCCTATTTCTGTTCCGTTCACCTGTCTTTTCCTAACTTCCGTTGTGCGTGCTGGGTGACACCCTGCAGGCCAACGCCCCGGGGGCTACCAGTGCGCACGCGCGCGAGCACTTGTCTGCGGGGTGGCCGCAGTCGTGTTCTCATCTTACCGATGAGAATCTCTCCGTGAATTTGGAAACCATCGCTTTAGAACGAGGGAAGCTGTCGTCGGAGGCAGTCCACACCGCTCCTGTGTCGTGTTCTCTGCTCGGAAAGCAGTGGGCCCCTCGGGACGACAATCGCCGTGTCCCGGCTGCCTTACACGGCACAACGCACACATCCGCCTCCGCCCAGAGGCCGCACCTGCTGCACGATGGACGTGTGCGTGGGGGGAGGGGGGGCGGGAAAGCCCCGGGAGGGGGGGACGTGTCCTCCTGCCCTTGCTGCTCATCTCGCACGACGGCCACGCCGCGGCACGCGCCTTCCCCCCTCCCGTCGCCGGCACGCCTTCCCTCCTGGTCCCTGGGACTTCCTGCTCCCCGTGCATGGCCACATGCACCACATCAGTCACAAAGAGCCTGAAACGCCAGGCTCCTGAACCTCCGTGCTGGTTTTGAAATTTGAAGGAAACGACCCCATTCGAGATAATCCCTATTTGATTGGAAAAGAGGGACAGAGCCTTAAAAGGTCACAGGAGATTTCCTAAGGATAGCTTCCCTGGCCGTGAGAGCTGTTTAAGCTTAGCTTGGCAGGGAAAGCTATGTTTGAGGGGACAAAGTCACAGGCCGGGGACCAAAGCCCCAGGCACCAGTCCTCCTGGCCACCCTCCCCACACGCGGTGTCCCCCAGCAGCCCAGTTGCTGAGCAGACAGGACCCCCCGAGGAGGCCCTGCCCCTGGGAGCTAAGCGCTCAGCTGAACCCCCTCTCTCCACATCTGACAAATTCTGCCCCCTCTTTAGGCAAGACACGCCCAACGCTTCAGAGTCTGAAAAGTCTCGGTACAGTATTTAGACATAAACTTCCCATGAAGAAATCAATGATAATCAGCAGCACTTAAAACTGCTGCTTTACATCATTAGTTCTTTCCTCTCTCCTTTTAAAAGCAGCCGCAGTGTGTTCTCTCTCCTCATCATAGGATAGCTATGAGCACTTCCCTCCCACCATCCTATTCTCAAACCCCTGGGGAGCTTCCTCTTGTTTGGTTTAAAATCCTAACAAGTGCAACTTCATGGTTACAACATGGTCACGGGGGTGACACCACAGCATGGGGCACACAGTCAGTCACACTGCAGTAACTGTGCATGGTGCCGGGTGGGAACCAGGCTCCCTGGGTGATCGTTTCGTAAATTATGTAAATGTCTAATCCCTAGGTTGTACACCCAAAACTAATATAATATTGTATGTCAAATGTAATTGAAAAAAAAAACTATATAAAAAATCATAGTCTTATCAAGAGCACCTGCGTTTAAATCGGAAAAGAGAAATAAATGGTTAAATGTGAGCGGCAGGACCCTGTGAAGTGGCCATCCACAGGACACTGGTTCTTTAAGACGCGTGGAGGCTGGGCCATTCCCACCTCTGCACTGAGGGAGGCTCAGCCCCTACTAGTAACAGTCAAATAACAACAGCAGCTGGGCTGACATAGCACTTACCCTACGCCCACACTTTTCTAAGGGCTCCTCAAGCAATTGTGTGAGGTGGGTTCTACTGCTTCCATTTTTCAGGTGATGAAAGGCCGGGAGGGGGGACTTTGCCTGGGGTCACACAGCTACCACTGGAGTCAACTGGTGTCAAGAACTAGAACCCCAAATTTCAGTCTCTTAAGTCAAGGACACATTTCCTTGTGCTAAATTTAAATGATTTTAAAATTTTCACACCTTGAGCTCTTTATTTGAAGAGCTGGTTCCAACTTCACTCTGAGCTGAAGTTCTCTTCCTGCTCCGGCGACCACAGCCACGCCCTCGACTCCCTGGAGAAATTATTTTCCACTCGTTTATTGGGGAATTACCTTGCTGGTGCATTTCTGCATGCGGCATTATGGACAGGAGGGTTCATCTAAGGAGCACGTCGGGTAGTCGTTCCAGAAACTCTGGGCCAGGAGGAGAGAACCAGGAAAGGCCTCCTCGCTACAGTGTGCTTTCCCAGAACTGCCCCGACAGGTAATCCACTCTCCTACCTTCGAAGGCTTCCTGGGGAGACACAGCAACTCTAGACACACTCCCCCTTGTGCCTGACCCCTTTCACTGGCAGAAGTTCCTTTTTTCAGTCTAAACATTCCCGAGTGCCTGCAGCGTGCCAGGCACCAGGAGCTTTGTCATTCATTCCACAAGAGAATCCTTATTCCCACGGGGGAGGTGCTATTATTAGCCCCTTTGTAGATGAAGTTAAGCATAGGTAAGTAACGTGCCCGAAGTTAGTGGCACAACCTGGATTTGAATGTAGACAGTCCCTCCCCGCCCCCAGCCCCACAGGGCCCAGTAAACACTATGATGGGCTGCCTCTATTTTGAGGATCCATTTCCAGGACCCCTTGCTGGAGCGAAGGGCTATTTTTTGGCCTCTAGATCATTGACTTGGATGCCTGTTATTGCAGTGCCTCTGCTTTTTAAAAATTTTAACCAATAATTAGCTTTTAAAAGCCCTCAGGTTCAATGTTCATGGCATATAGGAAGTGACTAATTGTGAAGGGCTGGAATGGAGGATGAAAGGCCACCGTGGTCTCCCTGCCGTGGGGTGGAAGTCTGAGTAACCAGGTGGCCCTGTTCTGGGCCCCGGCCCCCTGGGTCCTGCGTTCCCACACTTCATAATCCTTGTTGCTCACCTGGTACCTCGGCGTCTCGCAGGCTCCTGGGCAGCCTCCTGTTTCCCAGTGGAGATGGGCAGGATGAAGTGATCACACCGAAGGTCAATGCCTGACCCGCACTCACCTGTGCATTCTGGTTAGCAGGCCTTGCTTTCTAACACTTCCAACAAAAGGCTTTGGGATTCTAAACATTACCAAACTGATTGTCAAAGTGGAAACATTATTACTCTTCCAATACAACCGTAATTTGTATGAAATAAATAATAATTAATGTTCGCAATAGTATTAATAAGTACATTGGTTAGCATTTCTTCATGACTAATCAAGGTGAATCTATACATACCTCAAGACTGGGATGAATCTTGGCTTAAAAATGTAATATGAAGAATTATGGTGATCCCAGATATATATATTTTTTTAATTTTTGAGGAAGAACACTTTTAAAAGAACGCTGTACTTGAAATGAGGTATGTGCTCTGCAGTTACCCCCTCCAAATGTCTCTTCTTCACACTGTAGTCAGAATGTTTCTAAAATGCAAACCTAATCATACCCCACCTCCCAAAAACCCTATAGTAGTTCCGTGTTACCATGACGCTGAAGTGCAGCCTTGACTTGCCCAGACCCCTACTTTGCCCTTCACCCCACTGCTCTCTGTAACCCCCTCTTGCACTCTATCCTTATTTCACACTTCCTCTAACTTCCAAGCCTCATACGTGCTATTCTCTGTGCTCTTTTACCCTCCTCCAGGCCACCTGCTTCTCCTTTGCCTGACTAATTCCTCCTCCTCCTTCCTTGGTCTTCACACGAGCCCCAGCCCCACCAACTAGGTCAGGGGCCTGCGATGAGCTTCCCTGTCCCAGCCCTCATCACCCTTTACTGCACTCCCGTGTTTAATTAGCCATCTCCTTGGGCAGCTCTCAGAGGGCAGAGAATGAGTCTTACTCACTATTGTATCCCCATTGCTGTGCACAGGGTGTGGCATAGACTAGGACTCAGTAAATACCTATTGAATGAACACACTTTTCCACGATATCTCTGAGATCTACTAAACTGCTTCTGTCAGAACTTATGAGGATCACACAGAAAACTACTGATTCCTGAACCAGGCTGCTGTAGAGAGTTGTTAAAATACATACATGACATGGTCCCCTTATCCAATGTCCTCCTTTTGACCCAAGGGACGCAGCTACACTACCACCGGGAAGCCTTCCACTACCTGAAGCTCCTGGCATTCCCCAAAGTGGGCTATCAGTCTTCTTGCAAACTCTGAAGCATGGTATTTAGGTAACTCTCCTGAGCCCTTCTTGAGAGTTCTGAAAACACGACTGTCCTGGGTCTTACGATCCAAGTGTCAAATTTGTTCAAAATGAAACCAAAGCTAATACATTCACTTCCTTAACCATGGAGAAGAAGCACTTCTTTGGCATTGATTTTGTTTTGGATTTTGATCTAGAAATCAGTTTCCTGTTGATTACAGCATGCAAAACATGCCCATATTTTACACAGACATATGTTCCTTAGCTGATTCTGTTAAGGCAGTGGTTTTTAAATACCACTTTGTCTCTCACCCCCACCTCCCACTCCCCACCCCAGGAGACATTTGGCAATGTCTGGAGTCATTTTTGATTGTCAAAATTGGGACGGGATGCTACTGCATCTGGTAGGTAGAAGTAGGGAGGCTGCCAACATCCTACAATGCACAGGACAGCCCCCACAACAAAGAATGATCTCATTCAAAATGTCAGCAGTGCCAAGGGTGAGAAGCCCTGAGTTGAGATGACCCTCTTGGCACACAAGAACCAGGCCCTGTTTTATCTATGTGGTGCTTTTCAAGCCATGTGGAAATAAAGCAGACAAGAGAAAGTTAAAAGCAATAAGGTGGCTGTGGTTCTTTCCCTGCCTATGATTTAGAAATTAAGGTGCACAGCCTGTCTCTAAAGTAGAATAATTCTGTTTGGGGAAGTTTTCTAGGTCAATCCCATTCCTGGATCGATGAATCACCTGTGGAAACCTCATAATACAGGGCATTTAGCATGGAATTGAAAAGACTCTTGAGTGTGAAAAGGAGTTTTGGTGAATTCAAAACCATATTTGTTTTTCACATTGAAAATGTTGGTGTCATTTTCTTTTCCTAAGATTATAACCATCTGGACAAAGATATTCATTTGAAATGCAGGTGAAATGTAAATTGCTTCTCTTCTACACAGACAATCCAGTGTATTTATACTTAATCCATAAAGGCATGATGTTACAAAACACATTTGTATATTGTGAAGCCATCTGGCATCAAATTTTCCAATTTATAGACAACTTTGTATATACATAACAAATTATTAAATCAACCATTTTTCTGATGTATAAAAGGTCACTGAGGTACACACACAGTGTGTATAAAAGCAGATAAGGCTGATAATACATATTAACAATAGATACAAATTAATCTTTCATATTTGAAGAAAATGCTTTTTATATATTTTTTTCTGTATCAGGTTCCCCACTGTTAGCAGGATATCCCATGCTTGAGTTGTTTATTGCTTTTTGGCTCACCGATTTAATAATCACTTCGGGGTTTCTCACACATATGAATTACTAATGTTCTTATCTCTTTGGCTAATGCAAATGTGATAGAGTGGGTGAAAGAAAAAGATAAACTAATTCAATATTACACTTCTGGCTGGTTGATATTTGTTCACATCCCCCAAATGAATCAAGTAAGGCGCAACTTGTTTTATACACTACAGTGACAAGTGTTGAATCTTACGTTACATCCTTTGGGCTTAAATGGGCAAAGTAAACAAGATATCAGATTTTCGGTAAGGTTTAGCATCTTGGCTTTCTTTTCAGATGTCACCAGCATCATAAACATCTTAGATTTTAAAATGTCAATGCAAAATTTCTTGTGATTTACAAGAACATTGTAAACTGCACGCAAGATTACCAAAGTTAACTACCACATGTTACCACGGTCTGAAATGAAAAAGCTATCACCTCACAGGATAAGTCAGTTGAGAATCTTCATAAAACTTACAGAAAGCAAAATAACTGCTCTCCACTCCTCCCACAATTCTGCAGTGCTATGTTAAAAAAAAAAAAAAAGGTTGTGTTTACTTAAAAAACAGACACAGCAAATAACTCAAAATCAGGGTCTAAATAAAAGACTAAATGTGGCCCATGACATCACGAGGGATCAAGATTCTTCTGAAAGCATTTATATTCACAGTGGCACTGAAAAGTACAAACAAAAACTGTTCCTTTAAATAAATAAAAACCCTGATTGCTTTTAATGCTACAAACAAGACAAATCAAACAAGAGCCGCACTGTTAATTTTCATGCATTTGAAATAATATTTAAAAACAACTTAAAGGTGTAGTTTATTCTCCTTGTGCTTCCTAAGACTGTTAAGGGACACAGAATAAATTAGATTTCCTTTTCCAAAAGGGGCTATTATGTTCTTTAAAGGAGCAAAATTTTTCATTCTGTTTCTATTCTCAGATTTGTTGAAAAAAAAAAAGAGCTTATTTTAGGGAATAAAAAAGGTACTAACATAGAAGGGCTAACCTTCATTTTTAAAAAATGAATTGGCTTCAATACAAAGAGAAAGAAATGGCTCTATGGGCAAAACTGAAGTATGAGTGACCAATTTTTTTAATTGTAAAGTAGGTGCAACATTTAAAAAAATGTTATAGCACTGCATGGCCTGTAATGCTAACAATATTTACATTAACTGCTTACATGAAACCATATAACTGCGAAAGAGAGAGGGGGAAAAACCCTGTGTGGACTGAAACAATGACACCTGGTATCCACATCAGAGCCGTGAGCAACCAGTGAAATCATGGGCGCAAACATACTTTACATGGCCCACTGATGTAAAGTATACATCAGTGGAGGAAGCACAAACCTAATTAGTCTCAAATATCAAAAAGAGGGCTTGGTCGACACAAATTCAGTCTGAAGACAAATAAGCAAAGGCTAAAAAAACCCCTACATATCAACACACACGCACACCCACATAAACACAGACACACCTAACACACAAACAGACATAAGGACCTAACCATGAATAAAAACAACCATGTAGACCAAATGGTAGAAAGCAGGTTGGTGCAGGAAAAACTAGACAACGTTAATGCTTTAAACATACCAAACACATCAACTTATAACAAAAATGTGTCAACTAAACTACACAAAAGATTACTTCAGGTGCCTAAATGAAGGACCAGGCAGGTAATTCCACCATTCTACTTAAGACAAAATGAAGCTACCCGCAGAGGGAAGGGTTTCTGGCTCCAGGCCATGAAGCCCAGAGTGGCCAGCTGCACTCCATCAGGCCTGCGGGTAGGGTGAGGGTGGAGAGCACGCAGAGAGCAGGAGACCTGGGGGAAGAATTCAGAGCTCTTGCTATCAAAAGTGAGTCCAGGTGGAGTGATCTGTGCTGTGGCCCCAAGAAATCAACTGGAGGGATGACCTTGGTCTCCTTTTCCCTGAGTTATGGGAACTCTGCTACATCATGGGACTGAGGAGTTTGGGGGATGGATGAGAGAGGAGGATTAAGGGAGGTGGTGGGCATTTGGGGATCCAGAGTCAGCTATTGGGGGGGCGGGGTCTCCCAGCAACCTGATCACTAAGCTGCTGAGTGAGCCCCAGGCTAGGGGACAAGGCAGTGCTCTCTAGAGGTTTAAGGGTTTGGGGATGGGGGTGGTAGTTCTAAGAATAAAGGAGTAAGGGACTTCTTCTTTTGACATTCCATCAACTGAAGTCAGGCTGGAAGGCCTAAAAATTTACTCACCTGCCTGGGAGATAGGGTTATACCGCCACCACAAAAATTGTGGGGAAAAAAAGACAGAAAATGATGTTGTGCTACATTTCTTATTAATAACCTTGTACTTTACAATGGCTCACAGTTTCAGGTTTGTATACTTGTAATGTAGTGTCTTCTCTCTACATTTGTTTCACATTTTTGTCTTACTTAATATAATATAAATAATTTGGTTAATAGATTTAACCTGCACATTTCAGCCACATTAATATATATATAAGAATCTGTTAATGGTATAAATAATTCTTTAAATAAAATAAATCTGGTATGTTACATAATACTGATAAAAAATTACCATTGCTAATAATTTTGTAAGCCACCTTAACTTCTGGTTTAAGTAATACTGATGAATGGATATATGAAATGAAACTTGCTTTGATGATTCATATTTATTTTTGCCACTAAAAAAAAAAAGAATTATAATCAACCTTACCTCTGATAATGGTTTCAAAGTGGTGCTTTAGCCTCCATGTATGAGAACAGTCAGTTTTATCTTGTCAGGTATTGTTTGCAAAAAAACTCAAGTCCGAGCATCAGTGGTGGCGTAGCATAAGCTATCTAGTTCAATAGGTGGCTATCAAACGTTACCTACAGAAATGACTGAGTAAAATATTCCATCTAAGATTTTTTTTTATAAAACCTATTCTACTTTAAAACTTAGGTAAAAAAAATATGCAACAAATGGTTGCAGTTTCTGAATTCTTAATTTTGACCTGTGAGCCTTCATCCCTTTAGAAATCTGCAAGGTTTCCACTTCCTAGACACCCAAAGTCAAGTGCAGAGCTTCCAGGCCAGGTTCATTCCAAACAGACAATAGAAATGGACACTCAGTGGTGTGCAGTGTATGTCATAATTCAGGTAATACATCATCATGCCTTTTCTCTGCTGTTAAATACAAAAACAGCATCTTTTACATTATCATAGAAAAGCCTTTAGGTTGTATTTTTATTTATCACTTTACACTGGTAGTCTCTGGTAGGTGTACTCCATAGAAACCAAAGGATTTTGTACACTATTTCTTTGTACAATAAAAGATAAAGTGTGCATTAGGTACGCTTGTACATGACAATATTGTACAATATTTACATTTCTGATATCACCATGAAATTCTGTATTTTCTATATACAACACTGAAAATCTTCAGAAACATTTGGATGATTTTTTTTATAATCGCAATTTTAGTATTATAGAAAAACGTTTCTCCATAATCTCTTGACCATTTCAGGGATTCACTCTCGTCACTCAGGGATTTTGATAGGTTTCTCCAGTATTCATTATCCTTCCTGATCACAAAAAATAGTGTATCACTGTTTCTTTTAGCACCCTGTGGTGGTGGTAGCTATCTGCTGTAGTATAAATATTGATATAACAGTGGCTATATCAATACCTATTACAGATATATCTGTGCACGTTCCTTTAATAAACACTGTGCATGGTGGAGTAGTCCCTGTTATCTGGAGATCTTCCTCCTCTTGGGTTTGGGGGGTCTCATTTGTCTGTCTCCCTGTGGGATTTGGTGAACCTGGAAATAAAAAGGTAGGAAAAAACGACAACAGAAGTTGAAATAATAAATACTATATGATTTCTTACAAAGAAACAGGGTAAGGAACAGACCCTGGCTTTTGTTTTCAATCATTGTTATTGTGGGGCATTTAAAATTTTTACCAAGACCTCAGATCTCAGTGTGCCTACAGTTGCCACAGACTATGAGGAATCCTGAAAACCGATAAGCAGAACAACACTCCGTGGTTCCCCAAAACAGTGGAATCCAAAGGAGGAACGGAAATAGCAGGTGCGGAAAACGCGATGTGCAGTTGCCGCTGCTGTTGTACATTTAAGGTCTTTTCCTTCAGAGAGCCCTAGACCCCCAATGTCACTAGAGTCTGGAACGTGGATAAATACACACCAATCATGTTTTCTTCTTCACTCCATCACCTTACCTATTTTACAACTACTAAGAAGGGTCATTGATCATAAGAAACTTAGCCCAATAAAGTTTATTTATGAGAAGAGTCAGGATGTAAAATACAATACCACTACCATCTGTTGGCAGAGCTAAGCTTGTGGAGTATGGGGAGAGCAATTATAATAATACGGCTCATCTTTATATGTATTAATGCAGAAACCAGCAGCATTTAGGGCTGTGTATCAGATTGAGCAGGGGGGATAAAGAGCAGAGCAAGACTGCCAGGTATCAGACTGCAGGCAGTTTTGAGAGGCGGAGGGCAGGGGCTAGGGTGATCAGGAGTGCCACATTTTACTGTGGCTACTGATTGGAGAAGTGCAAGGTCAAACCCCAGGAAAGGCAGGAGGGGCTTAAGGCAGTGGTATAGCAAATCCTCAACCATCAGCTCCCTGTGGAGGGACACAAGCACACTGTAGCATGTGCCAATATCCGTGGTTTAAATACTTCCACCTCAGCCAATTTCAAGCTACCCAACATGATGTCATGGAAATCAAGCGTTAGGGAGAGATATGCACAATCAGCTCTTGAGATTTACTACAAGTTGGCTTACTGTATGCTTTAAGGATAACATTTAGATAACAGCAAAGGCCAATGCTATTCAGGGTCAAATGCAGAAAGGTTTTAAAAAAATATTTAAGTTTTAAAAATAACATGTTTGAGTTTTTCAAACTGCCTCTTCGTCTTAACCCCTTCACACACATTTTTTAAAACCGCTAGTCTCTGATAAAGAACTATAACTGAAAACTTTTTATAATTGAGGAAAGATGCCTTTATTCAAGAATGTAAACTAATAATCTGTGGACCAAATGTGGCCTGAAAAGGTATTTTGTAATAGCTACATAACATATTAATATTTTAAAAAGTTATCAACACTAAAAAATGAGAAGTTTCATTTCTAGACTTCTAGTGTCCCTTGAAAAATAGGAAGACCTTGCAACTTCCCACCTGGTTCAGATCTGCTGGAGCACAGAAGGAGGAGCCCCTTCTGGAGAGAGCACACCCCCCAGGTTGCCACAGTCCCTATCACCCCCAACTGCATGCTGGCCATAAAGGCCAAATGTCCAGAGGCAGAGACCAGCAATGCTCGCCAAACCCATTTTCTCTCCATCCTGAGAGGGCACACTGTGTAATGCATCTCCTTAGTCCACGTGAGTTAAAAAGGCCGTATGGTTGAGTCAGGGCACTTGAAAGTCAGCGCAAGTGATGAATTTCCAGGCATGGTCCATAAAACCTATCCTGGTAGTCCTCTCACCTGCTGGGCTGGATGAAAAGGACATAATGGAGTACTCTGAGGCCCGACGGAATGGTGGACACTACATATAGAAAGAACCTGAGCCCTGACTGTGGAGTAGGCCCTTCTCCGATCAGAACCCGACCTGAATGAGCCTTTCCTGGGTTGAACCTCTAAGGCTGAGAGTAGGTAGGTAGCCTACCCTGACCAGTGCACCTTGGTTGGCACTTCTCAATCCACTCTGCTGTTTTCCACATACTTGATCTATGTTACTTACTGACATTACTTGTCTGGCCCTGAAAGAATGTGAGTATTTATATAATTCCTGCTCCAGACTTTTCTTATAATTCTGTCAGGAAATTTAACATCTTAAAGCTCCAGTTCACCTATCTGTGAAGTGACGGGTTGGATCACAGAATCTCTAAAGCCCATACCAACCCCAACTTTCTGGGAATGGATGACTTAATATCTGTCACACAATAGCCACTGGATGGGTTTCATATAACCTTGTTAACACCAAGTATCGAGTAAATGTAAAAGAAATTATATTTCATTGGTGAACAGCGGTAGATAATTCACATATTTTTAAAGATTACCAAAATTATATTTGAGTGTTTAGCCAATATTTGAATTAGAGAATAATAATTAAACTGCTCACATTCAACACTATTATATTCAATAAAGAAAATGTAGACCTACTTCTCTAAAATGGGAAGTTATAGTGTTAATTAATTTAACAACAAAATTTTGTGCCAAGTATTTTATTTTTTAGGTATACAAAGGAAATGAGAGCTCTATATTCTCTTGATCTTGACCCTATTGTTCAATTTTACCTTTTTGTTCCAATGACAGAGTAAAATGAGCATTATTGAGTAGTTAGGCTACACTAATGGTCCCTGTTATTCAGATTCCAATGCAGAAAGCTGTGGTTTGAACTTCAATATTTTGATGCTCACATTTTAAAAGAATGTTATGTGGGAAAATAATAGAAGTTGTTTTTCTCAGAAAAAGAGATAGTTAATACCACTAGGTTCTTTTTTCTTAAATGACTTTGGATCTTTTCTGATATCAATATTTTTTTTGAGCCTAGTTAATTTAGTATTGCTATGTGAATTACTTGACAATACTTTAGAGCCTTTACCAAAACAAACAAACAAACAAACAAAAAACTGTAATACAATTCATTTTCAAAGAAACACAGTATAATGGAAAAATAAATTAACTTACAGTCCCAGACATTTTGTCCAGTTCACTCATGGCCTCATGAATAGCAGCTTCTAAATGATTATTTAGCTTTCCACTTCTGGAATGAATGAAAACAACACACCAGATTAATAAATTAAGGAAACAACATCACAATTTAATTCCCTAATCGGGAAAAAAGATGTAGCAGTTCGACAGAGAAAGTCAACTTCTATTTACATTTGGACAATTCAGATGACAGAACACTCTGGGATTCTCACTACTGAATACTAATGGAAAAGTGGTCGAACTATGAAAAAGTTGAACTTATGATTAGGGAAATTTTATTCTTTCCCCTTCCATGATCTTCTTCCACAGTCTAATCATTTTGCAAGAAAGTTGGGCCACTGGGCTCCTTTCCCACCGATGTGGCTGGTCCTCCCGGCTTCCAGCCCACCCTGATTGCCTCTTGGTGCAGCTTGTATTCTTTCTCAGGCAGCCAGGCTGTGTGGCCACAGGGAAGGGTGTAAGGGCTGAAATGCAAGCTCTGGCCACTAGGGAGCTCCCTCTGCCCTCTCTGGAGCTCCTGGTTTGTGGCGTTGAGCAAGTGAAGGCTGAAATCCTGGTGTGCGTTCCTTCTAGATGAAAAATAGCTTAGGTAGCCACACCCGAGGCTCCCTCGTGCCTGGGACCACCACATTTCCCCCAAACCAAAATAACTATTTGAACAGATAAAGAATGATGGTCTCAGAGTTTCTATCACTAGTCTGATCTTTTCTCTCCATTCAGCATTCTGTTATACGTGTTTGGCTTGAATAACACGTACAGTACACCTGTCTTTATTGAAGCTCACAACTAAGAAGCTGTTGAACTAATTACTAAAATTGGGCAAATCCATCCTGTCTACCTCTGTAGTTATGTACCCTTTGTCCATTCTGTCAACTTATTTTTCCTCCTTCATGGATATAAATAATTACCCAATTATTCTGAGCAAGGTGATTCATTTCATTTCTCTTGTCATGATGACTACTAAAAAAGCTGCAGAGGTAAGTAAACCTTTTCATAACAGGCTATTAGCATGGCACTACAAGAGTGAAGCTGTACTTTAGCATCTGCAGGGCGATTGGAAATGTACA
The DNA here is from genome assembly GCA_004026885.1 of Lyroderma lyra. Lineage (NCBI taxonomy): Eukaryota > Metazoa > Chordata > Mammalia > Chiroptera > Megadermatidae > Lyroderma > Lyroderma lyra. The sequence continues at coordinate 76,406 of PVJL010002964.1, forward strand.
GTTGTGGGAGTATTTTGCTCAGTGTCCCATTTAATTTGGCTCACAATGTATTTAAAAATATATTTGAACATTAGTGGAGTGCCTATAGATGAGGCCTTTCAGTTTACCACAGCTCTCACCAGGTTCGATCCTCATATACCAAAACCAGACAATTGATGCATTTAGTTTGTGCATACACCTTGGAGAACTCTGAGTTTTCTACCCCTGAGTAGCATATGGCTAGGCACATCGTGGGTGCCCCACATGTTTATTATATGAAATAAAAATATTTGTCCAATGCTACCATGATGACCCCATTTTGGGATGACTCCATATGCACTTAAGTAAGTTTAACTGAAAGAAGAGATTAATGTACTGGTTTTAACTAAATTATGAGGGTAACGTAGCACCTTTGCCCCACACCTGTTACTGAATTGCAAGCTAGACTCTAGTTTTTATATTTTTCCCATTTACGTTTAGAAATGTAAACAATAAATGTAAGTGCTATAGAATAAATTAACAATGCCTTACAAACCCACTTAAGAATAAACTTAATAAATTACATATTTCCTTAAGTTTATTTTTTTATTTCAAAAAATAAAACGCAAGTTCCCATTTGTCATCAATTCCCGGTCCCATCCTCCTCCCCAAAAGCAACTGTGTTGTTTATCCTTGTAGTATGTTTTCATATTTTATGTGATATATCCATGAACAGGACTGAGCACTGTTTTATTGTTCTTGTCACATACATGCAAAAGGTGTCCTGGTATACACACCATTCTGCAACTTGTCTTTTTTCTGTCTTATCACTGTTTTTGAGCATTGTCCAAGTTGATATAACCGAGTTGTATGTTGTCTTTTATTTACTTGCCCATTCTGGTTTTAAGAGGCCCCGGGTATCCTGAGGAGTCAGTCTGACCTGCTTTCCCAGTGAGGCTGCTTATGCTTGGCTGAGGTTTGTGTGGGCTGTTTGGCGATGGTTTTAATAGTATCACACATTGCCTAGCTCCCCGACAATATTACACCTTCTGTAGTATATTAAATAGATTAATTCTTACTTTTTGTATTGAAAAGTATGAACCTAAGTTTTAAAAGATTTATTTGTTATACATTTTGATTATAAGATCTTATGGATTTAAAGTTGACTATATAAAGTTCTAAATGTCTAAAAAGAAGGTAAAAATGTTTCCTTGAAAAACCATCAGAGAATCTTGTTTCTCTCACCTTTATCTTAATAACAAAGATAGGTACTATTTATTGAACATTTTCTAAGTGCCAAGAATAGTGTTGTTAATAAATCTTTGTATGTATTATCTCATTTAATCCTTACACCAATCCTAAGAAGTAGGTATTAGGACAACTGTTTGTATGTACTACTTCATGACTTTTTAGGGAGAACTGGGGAAATCAATTCTAATTTTGTAATGAGGAAAATGGATATTTACATATGAATAATTTTCCAAAGTAATAAATAAAAAGTCATAGAATTTTTAACCTAACTATAAAAAATTAAAAAACATCATCATTAAAATACAAAAGTAATTCAACATTACTTGTTGAATGAAAAGGTAGAATTTTAAGAGTTTGTGATCTCATGCTGCAACAAGACATTTAAAATGTTTGTAAATACTTTGTTTACAAATATTTTAATTTAAGCTAAATCAGTTTAATTTTTTTTTTCTTTAACAAAGTAGTAAATAGAGGAAGAGAGAAGAGATACAGAGATATAGGGCATGAAATTAATTGAATACATCATGAGAAGCAAGAGGTAAAGACTCTCCCAGATGTCAAATTTGCAGGCCAGTTTTGACACTCACTTGTAAGGTCAGGGAAGAATAAACTTAAAAGAGGAAGAAAAAGATCCTTAGTTCATGAAATGAACAATTAGTCAAAATTCAGTCTTCCAGTCGAGGGCCTCCCTGTGGTGTCTCTTCTACTATTCTCTATACCCTGCTGACATTTAATAATAAACATTTTTACTAATGGACACTCTAAAACCTACTTGATTAGCAATAGATGTTCACATAATCACATTTCTAATTATTATTAGAGATAATTGCCACTTCTCATCTTCATTGCCTATATTGTCACACATCATCCTTATCTTCACTAATTAATAACAAAAGCCAGGTACAAATCTGTGAATGGTAAAGAAGTAAGAAAAAAATGAGAAATTGTACGTTGCTCTAGACTATCCGTTTAGAATGTAAGAAACTTACTTCATGTAGAACAGAACACATTTGGGTAAGACTTAAACATTAAGAATCTTAGACTCTGAAACCCAATCCATAGAGAAAGTATGCAGATTTAAGAAAATTTTACACACTAAGTATCACTTCTTGGTTTTAAAGTGAAAGTGTGATTTATTTCATTACTTTCATTTTCCAGATTCCTAAAACTCAGGTTACCAAATTATTTGTATGTGTATATAGATAGAAGCTTTGATCCCCACTTTAATGAAAATCGTAACACTTCAAACAGTTATGGAATTTTTCTTTAATGAAGCTATTTCCTCTTTTAAGTATTATACAAAATGACTCTGAGTAGGGTCTTCAATAAATATGTTAATATTTCTTTTGTAATTAGGCTGTAATGAGCACATCAGTTGAAAGATATTTATTTATTATACAATTTAATTATAGGATACTGAAGATTAAAATGACTACATGAAGTTCTAAACATTTTATATGGTCGTAGAATGTTTCAACTGGAAAAACTATCAGATAATTTTGTTTCTTTCACCTGTATCTCTATAATAAAAATAACTAAATACTAAATATTTATCATGTGCCAAGTACTGTATTAAGGCTCCAATTATGTTATATACAAGGGCTATCTGAAAAAAAAAAATCCAGCCATAAATACCTCCATTTTTCATATTCCAGGGCTGGATATTTTCTGGACAGCCCTCATATGTTATAAAGATCTTAAGAAGTAGGTATTAATATGCCTATTTTAGAAAGGAAGAGTTTAGGCTCAGAGAAATTAAGCAACAAAGCCAAGGTCACACAGCTATGAGGTCAAAGAAACAGGATTTCAACTTAGGTCAAAACCAGCCTCTTGGCTATTTAGTTCCAAAAGCCATTTTCCCTTTTCAGTCTCTTCCTCGCTCCCTTTCCCCGCAGCCTACAAAACTGTCACGTGTCTATCATTTCAGACTTCTCCCGTTGTTATTTTTCAGATGCTTTTCACATTAACGGCAGAAAGAAGAGTAAACAATGCCTATCAGCTCTCACTACTTGGTTATTCTTACTCGTTTTTCCATCTGTAGCCACTTTGTTTTTGTGCCCACTACTCCAGTGGAAACTTTTCACTAAGGTCCCCACTGGTCCCCACATGGCCCAGTTCAATGAAGATTTGTCAGTTCTTGTCCTGCTGGACCTCTGGTGAGCCCTCTATAATCCTGGAAATTTTTAGTCTTTGGCCTCTAATACTCTGCTCTCCTAACCCCGATTCTCCTCTTACTTTTGACCATTCTTTCCACCTTCTTCATTATCTCTAATACACGTCCCAATGCCCACCCTGGCTTTCAATCCTTAGCCCACTGTTCACCGTGGTCAAATTACCCCTGCGTGACCACAGCCATGTTTGCATTGTCTTCCCAGTTTCACACTTGTGTGTCCAACCTATCCCACTGGCGCCCCACAGTGCACACAGAGTATCACCATCCACCAAGTCTCCCAAACTAAAACCCTGACACTTGTCCTTGATTGCTCACTCTCCCTCACATGCCAATCAAACCGGCATGATGTTCTGCCAACTTCACCTCCCAAAATTTTCTTTCTCCTCTGTCCTCATTGTTCTCTTCCTGGTGTGAGTCCTCATCCTCCCTTGTCTTCTGCCACGTCCTCCTGAACGATCTCCCTGTCTCCAGTATTGTTCCCCTAAAATTTATCCTCCACACAGCCATATCTGCACTGAAAATCCAAACACCTGTCGCCATCAGGCAGTTCCAATAAGATAAAGGGTCCGAAGGGCCTTCACTAGGCCCTTACAGTCTGGTTCCTCCTTGTACGTTTCGCTGCATCTCATAGAGTTTCCTGTCCGACACTTCACAGTCCCCCAAACCAACTGCTGACCTAATCTAAACACTACCCACTCACCCCACCTTGGACTCATTCCTTTTGTCTGGCTAATACTTTTGTAGTGTGTAAGGCTTGATTCAGGTATCTTCTAGGAAGGCTTCCTTTACCTGAGTTTAATGCCAGTTCTCTAGGATCCCCATGCAGACTATACGCACTGCTGTCATTGCAATTTTAACATTTTAATCATTTGTTTCTAAATCTGAGTCCTTCACTAAACAGTGAGCTCCAGAGACTGGCACCGATTTTTTGCTAAATTAGTCTCCTTAAATTGGGGAATAAATAAATGATTGGGTTTAACACATCATTTATCACTTATGTGACCTTCAACTAACTATTTAGGCTATTTGGGTCTGAGTGTCCTCATCTATAAACGAACTCAGTAATTCTGGCCCATCTTGTGATTGCATAAATCACATATGCAAAACATAAAGTATTCTTCTGGGCATTTACAAGGCAAGTCAGTCTATTTAGACATTAGTATAATAAATAAAGTTATTTTTACTAACATGTACTTCATTATTTCCTTCTTTTTCCTCTCCAATCTGTACTCCAAGTTTATGGATTCACAAGAGTTCCTTTAGATAATGCCACTTAGGATCTGTATAAATTCACCACAAACAGTAAACTGGCTTTGAAGAAAAAAATTTTAAATCAGTTTGTCACTTACTACCTTTCAGAAATTGCTTAATAGCAAATTTATGTGGAAAATACAGAGGGGCACCGGAGTTTGCCCCTTATAGTTGGCATCTTTTAATGAAACATTCCAGTGAGGTGAAGAGAGTCTCCCCAAGATTTGTTGAGTTCTAAAATTTTTCTTCTGGCAATAACTATTGAAGCTACCACTAAGAGAAAGATAGTGCCCTTTAATAGATACTGATGTAATTACATAAGCCTTTTACACAAGACACATTATAAATAATTCTGATCTTGTAATTTTTAGAAATTTGATAATATGAAAAATATATTAACTGAACAAACATGTCGATTATATATTTTTAAAAATAATTTTTCATGAAATATACAGAAGCAACATTTGCCTTTCTCTAACTTAAAAATGAAATAAATTATGATACATAAAAAATACATATCACAGTAGAAACTGTTTCAAATATTATCTAATTGTCCATATTACATTTATTCAGAACATAAACATCTAGAAAAACTTGAATACCACCCCAAAGTTCAAGTTCTTGTTATTATTCTAAAGAAAACCTATTGCCCCTACCCCAAGAAAAACATAATTATTTACTATCACTTGGACTAATAACATTTAATTTGCCAAAATTATTTACATGTGTACAACTGGGGTATTTCCCCCCAAAGTATTTGAATTGCAAATGAAGAGAATTTTGGTATACTTTCAGAGACAATGTAACTGCTACATGTTGAGAATATTAATTATATTTTCTTGCCCACTAAATCAGACAGATGGAGGTGGAGGAAGTGACAAAAGAGCCGATAAAGAGAGAAACCCCACACACAGTATAAATTGTTAAGAAAATATTTTCTGCCATTGCTAATTCAGCTTGTATGTAATGGTCCTCTTTGGTGATAGTCATTAAACTGCTCATAGGCCGGCTACAAGATGGACAAAATCAGTGAGATTTCATTGTCCCTTTGAAGGAAAATCAGCAAATTAGATCCTTGCAAAACAACACGGGGAGAAAAAAAATAGTGCTTACTTTCTGTTTCTTTTCCGGGCTCGGTTGTAGGCTTCTAAACCTTCTGTTAGTGTCTTCAACTTCTCGGGCTCCACCTGAGTGAAGGTATGAAGACCAAACCACATTACCCAGACCTGCAGTTGTTAACACTGCTTCTACTTCCCTGCGGTACAAGCAGGTGCTGCACTGGGGGAGGGGAGGCTTAAAACTTTTCACTGCCCTGTAAATGTCAGAGGTTGATTCCATGGCTCCAGGCTGCAAACATCAATGAAAATGAAAGACTGTCTGGCTTTTAGATTGTCAACATTTTGAAAATAGCATTTTAAGAACAAAACTTGGAATTTAAATAATCTTAACCCTCGTTAACAAGTATCACATAAATCAGAGATCCTGGTTTGCTTTCTCCACTGCCTGCTGTTCAGAAACTGCAAATCTGTATTGGAGGGCACAATGCAGTGGTTAGTGAAGGGGGTGGGCTTTGGAGCCAAGAGATTGAAGTTTGAATCTGACCTCTCAATTCCTAGTATGAGTAAACTACTTCAATTTTCAGAGCCTCAGTTTCCTCTTTAAAAATGAGGATGAGAATACCTACCTTCCTGTTAGAACTGCTGTGAGAATTAAAATGCGACAGGTCATTTAGCCAAGCATAGAGCATTTAGCCAAGCATAGAGCAGCTATTATTACCTAGTATGCGTTAGGGAGGCCACGCACAGTCCTTACTGGTGTGGAAAGAGGGTGTGGCTACACCTTCTGGGCGGGTTCTCTCCCGTCCTGCTTTATCACTGCCAGCCTGCGTGAAGCCTGCTACCTCATCGCAGTGTGGCCATCAGATGGCAGCTGGGAGTTCTGTGGGGGTGGGGTGGGGTACAGCCTCTACCGCTCTCCCCCAGGGATCTCTATCCTGGTTTTTCAAGTTACCTCCCCTAAGAAAAACAAGTAATAAATAGGAAAACTTGTATGTAATGTGAATAAAAACACCTTCAGAAAAACATAGCTATTTTTATTGATCTTAAAAAACAAAGACAATCTAAGTAAAAAACAGTGTTGCTTATAGTATAATCACAACTTCCAGGCAAATTCCCAGGCCATCTCTTAACCTCGTTTTTCCCCCACCCCTATGTTACTTCTATATAAAAATTCAGAGGTTGCTAAAATGCCTCATAGGTAAAAGAATAAACACCAATAAACAAGAAAATTATTATCTTTTGTCTTTAAATCTTCCTGACTCATGAAAACCATTTATAAATGATTTTTCTTTAACCCCACACTTAAAATCCAGTACCAGTAATGATTAACAAAGGGTTCCATTCTCAAGTCTGAAAACAAGCATTTCTAATTATTTAATGGGAAAAACAGTGAAAACATTGTCTTTTTGTGATTTTTGTATTTTGTCCTATCCAAATACCTTATAGACACAACTTCATGAAGGGGAACCAATCTATCACGTGTCAGGACAAGAGACAACTTTGATCTAATAACACTTCACAGGAGCCATGAAGGAAACGTCTTATTGGGATGACTAGAAAAGCTTAAGGAAGATGTATATCCATGTGTTTTTTAAAAAAGGTGTCTGGATACATTTTCACATTTCATTTTAGAAATGAGCTTCCGTTTTGTATTCTCTCACACAAAGAGAATATGAAAGATATTTCACACATTACATTTATGGAATTTATAGCTAATTCCAGTTATATTTAAAAGACCCCCATGACAGCAGGAAGGAAGCTCTCCCCTGTAACATAAACTTCAATTAGATACAAACTGGATGGGGTCCACAGAAGGCCGAGTCACAGTGAAACAAAGCATGATGCCACAACAAGAACTTTGCCTATTGGGTCTTAATTTAAAAAATAAAAATAAAAAACTAAGTTAGGTCACATTATTTTTTTAATCTTTAATTTTAATTAAATAAAGAATAAGGGGCAGTAAATGCATGTCTTGTAAATCTTTATGTAAAAGATCCTGTTTTATTACTTAATACGGTAATACTGCAAACTGGTATTATTTTTGTTATTGTACAGATGGGACTCAAGAGAGTTTAAGTAACATGGCAAGCAATAAAACTCATGTCTGACGACAAAGCACTCAACTTCTTTTTACCTAACTCCATAATACATTGAAATATAGTCATTTTATATATATTATACATATACATACATGTGTGTATGTATGTATATATACAAAGATATACTCAAAAAATAGTCAAATTATTTTAAATCAAATTACATTTTTACAGAAATTAAGGTAATACTTGTCCAAATTGTCTTCAAAATATTTTTTATGCTTGGATAATTTTCTGAATTAATCCTCTACCATGATTTCTTCATTTAATTTTGCCTATAAGGCTCTAAGGAGCTCTCACAATGAACTATATTATTTATAAAGGATTCAATGAACTTGACAAAGGAAGCCACAATGGTGATTTCCAAAACTAAACACAAATAAGATACATCTGTGTATATCTGCGTCTGTGTATATCTGATGTAACAGGATCATACAGATCCAGAGGCAAATGTTTAGCTTACTTTCAGAATTTTAGTGCTCTAACTTTACTGTGAAATATACTAGGTCTGACAATTAAGTTCACGAACTCATCCTCTAAAAAGTGCTACATACCTCATTGCTGAATATCACTATGGTCACCTCTGAAGTATTCCCCTTGGGAAGCTAGGTACCGATGCCAGTGCCTAGTCCACTCTTCAAAGCAGTTTTGGAACTCTTTCTATGGAACGGTCATCAGAGCTGTCATTGTATTACACTTGATGTCCTGAATGTCATCAAAATATCTTCCTTTCAATATTTGCTTTATCTTTGTGTAAAGAAAAAAGTGATTGGGGGCCAGATCAGGTGAGCAGGGAGCATGTTTCAATACAGTTAATTGTGTACTGGCTAAAAACTCCCTCACAGACAGTGCTGTGTGAGCTCGTGCATTGTGGTGATGCGAGAACCATGAGTTGGTGAAAAGTTCAAGTCGTTTTCATCTAAATCTTTTATGCAGCCTTTTCAGCACTTCCAAATAGAAAACTTGGTTGACTGTTTTTCCAGTTGGTACAAATTCATAATGAACAATTCCTCTGATATCAAAAAAGATTAGCAACATTGTTTTGACTCTTGATTTGGACCAATGGAACATTTTTGGTAGTGGAGAACTGGCTGACTTCCATTGTGCACATTGACGCTTTGTTTCAGGGTCATATCAGTACACCCATGTTTCATCACCAGCGATAACATGGCCCAAAACATTGTCTTGTCTCTCCAAAAGGTCTTGGCAAACATTGACTCTCCTTTGCTTTTGTTCATCAGTGAGCTCCTTCGGGACCATTTTTGCACACACCTTTCTCATACCAAGATTTTCAGTTAAAATTTCAGGAAAATTCTCTATTGATGTTTACTTGGTCTGCTGTGCTTCTCACAGTCAGCTGATGATTTTGATGCACAATTTCACGAATTTTTGTAACGTTTTTGTCACTTCTGCTCGTTATTGGCTGTCCTCACATCTCTTCATCAGTGACACTTTCTTTTCCCGCAGAAAAAATGTTTAATCCTTTTGTACACTGCCATTTTCTCCATGACATTATCCCCATAAACTGATTTCATTTCCACTCTTGTCACATTTAACAAGAAATTTAATGTTTGTTCATTGTTCTAATTCAAGCTCCAACATTCTCACAATGGCATACAAAAACACGCAACAACAATAATGAATGCCACTCAGCAAGACACTACCATACGTTGACATGAACACAGCTGTGAGACACAGATATACTCAGGTTATCAAACCTTACTAAGTTGTTTGTAGAGTGCTGCCAACATAAATGCACAGTGGCAAGTTTGTGAACTTAATTGTCAGATTCATAGTACACGAAGAATATGTGTTATATCTGGGGAAATATTAATACACTTACACAATATTCAGGAAGCTCTTTAAAGGTGTCCCCCCATAGTACCAGAGAAGAACAGAATAAATTCCATTTCTAGTCAAATAGAAATCATATTTAATGCTTTAATCAACACTACCTCATAAATTACTTGGCTAACACGTCAATTAAAAAAGTACTAGGAAGTTAAATACACACACATAAAACATTAAAAAGGTTAATCCCATATATTTTTTATAAAACTTACACTGAAGGAGCTAGAAATTTAAGACACATTAAATACTTTAATCTGTAGTTATAATGTTATATCCCTGTACATTCACAGGCCAAGAGTTCCATAAATCATCTAATTCCTATCTTGGTGAGAAATTGGTGGAGGACTTTATAATGTATTTTTACTCATCATCTGCTCACACACTCTCATTCTAGTAATGATGATGCTATAGCAGTGGCCATCATGACTTTTGTACACATGTCATTTAAGAATTAGAAAAAATACTTAGAATGTATATGCATTTATAAATCACATATTATTTCAGGTATAAATATCCACATACAAGTATGCTGAATATAGTTTTACTCCTAAATCCCTTCTTGCACTCATTGAAATTCTGTAGATATAACAATTCTTTGACATGAATAGTCCTATATAGCCTGTTCAGCCAGGTTAGAAACATATCCATACATCCAGACATTATTATATGGTGGAGGTTTAAGAGTTTTCTGAATAAGTCTGAATCTCTGGTTGTTTCTTTTGTTCACAAGGCACATATTAAACATTTAGTAATTTAAGTTTGATTTGGGGTCAGCACAGTAGTATGTAGAGAATCTCGGGTAACTTAAAGTCTGTGACAAAAGGAAACACAAACCTTTCACAGAGCCAAACTGACCCTCTGAATGTGAGGTGTAGTAGATATTAGAAGAACCTGGACCAAAGATCCTAGACCACTTCTGAATACAGCCAGTTGACTGGAGATGATGCTAAAATTCTCTGCAGGCTTTAATCCTGATGACAGGATTTAATCTTGGTGATCACTTTGCTACTTAGTGCTGAAGCAAAGCTGTCACACAAAGGTCAAAGGATAGAGCACAAGCCACATGACTGATTTCATAACAGAGGTAAGGCAGCTGACCTCAAGCTCCCCTTTCCATTTTTGACTTCCCCATCTCATTTTTACAATGTCATCAGGAGGAGGCTATCATGCAAAGGGTACTAAAGTTTAGAGTTAGGAGCTCAGGGTTGGGGCTTGGCTAAACTGCCTGTGTGATTTGTGTCCTTCGGAATGCCACTTCTCTGAGCTTCAGTTCTCTCATCTGTAAAATGGGGATAATTGTGCACATCTTTGTGCACATTGAGAGAATCTAAAAAGACAATGAACATGAAAGTGCTTTAGAAACACGACAGCAATCTTTCCTAATGTGCCACTCGTAGCATGTGACATTATTTTAGCTGGAACATGGACTTTTAAACATTTTTAATAGTTATGTATTCATATAAATTTATATGAGAAAAATACAAAAACATTTTACCTATAATTTTACATACATTATACCTTAAAATAAGACCAAAGAGACTATTTTAAAAAGTGGCTTGAATAGTGCCTAGTACATATGTTCAAAAAAATATTTGTTGAATGAATAAATGAGTAAATAAATTTAAAGAAAAATTTTAACTAAATAATAGTCCAGGTAACATGCAACTTTAGCTGAAATCTGGCAAATACAGCTCTGAAAAATTAAGCGAATATGGGACATTTCTTAGGTTCATTTTAGCAAACATTTATTAAATAATAAATATTTTTAAAAATATTCAAGCTGAGAAAGTCCTGCTCACTTAAGTGCAATATGTCAACATTTTTGAAAGCATGGAATTGAGGATAATAAATAATTTGTGGTAAAATGTTGACTCACTGGTGACAAAAAGGATGAACCTAGTTCTCCAACAAAAGTACAACAGCAGTACTCATGGAAACATCACTAAAGTGAATCACAGTGTTTTTCAACGAACTAACCAAACCCACATTATTACAATTTTACTCGTGACGCTATCTGTGGTGTTTTTGTGTGCATGTGCTTCCTCTTCACTTTGGATAGCAGTGTCTTTAAGTACTAGAAAACTATACTACAGGACTACAGTAAATCTAAATGGGACAACAAATTTCATATCAATCCTCAACACATAAACAGAATGAAATGTTTTGGATAAACCCTTATTTCTAAAGAAACACTGTTTAAAAGCTCAGGTAGCAGAAGCATGTATTGCCCCAGACCTGAGACTGCATTTGCTACTATCAATACGAAAACTGCATTGACAAGGTCAAGAACTTTTTGCTGAGTCTCAGTTAACTGTGAATGGAGTTAGGCCTTCTTTCTTTCCCTCTTTAATCTTACTAAGGAGAAAAATGTTCACAATATTCCCAAATTCACTAGAGTAAAGCTTAGTCTTACCTAAGTTTTTTACTCAGTTTAGTCTTTTTCCTAATGCTTACATTTTTGGTCATGTTTAGTTCTTCATTTTATTATCTCTTAAATTTTGATCAGGCACTAACTTTGTTATCCTGGATCTTGCTTATTATTTTTCAAACACTAGTTTGCTCCTGTTTCAAGAAGATTCTGTTGCTACAGAGCATTAATAGCCCCTACCTCCCTACCAACCAAAATGCAGCCCAAATATTGTGGATATTGATTGGGTACAGAGAAAAAATTTCATTTCCAACAGAGGTTAAGAAAATATATAAAGCAAATGGAGACCACTTTCACACCAAGACCACTTTCAACAGAGAAGTATAGCACCAAATAATACAAACAACTAACACTGATAAGCACAAAAAGAATGTTCTTGAAAATAAAATGTTTAAACATCACAGGAAGGCACACTTCCTAAATTCAGTCCTGAGGCTCAATGTAAGTTATAATTTCCCTGAATATGATGGTAAGTTGTCTCTGGTTTTGCTGTACCCTGTCAAAATGTGAGTGCGTGTGATGCTAAACTGACATACAGAAAGTGTGCTGTCCCCAAATCAATTTGGTTATGAATTTTAATACTGATGAGTGTTGTCTGCTGTGAATGACAATGCCTAGAACTACTTTTTTCTCTACTGCCAAATATCACCGTGTGGAATAAAGTCAAACTGTGAGTCTAGAGAAGGAGCACCCTACCCACTATTTTAAAAAACACATCTTCATTTAATCAGGTGGTGTTACACCGAAATGTAGGACTTTCCTGGGTAATCAGGAGACGCCTCTACCTGTAAAACAGCAACAAACGTTTCGTTGGAAAGAAACATTTTGGTGCCAATCGAGAAATAAATCCTTTCCTAAATTTGGCTGGAATCAGACTACACATTGAATGTAAGAGCCACGAAATGTGAGTGAGGACTAATGGGATGATGTTCAAAAAAGAGTAAGAATGAGCTACTCAGAAAAAAAAATATTTTTTGACTATTACTTTTTGCTAGTTAAGGTAAGATCAAAGATGGCAGATGATAATTACAAAATATATTTTAGAAAATAAGAGCATTTTCCCTCTTTTTAAGTAATTATTGAAATAAGTACATACAGATAACTATTCTTCCCCCTGCCCCCACCGTTGTATAGGCTTAAAACACTTGCACATTATAGCACATACATTGTAGTGCCAGTGGAAGCTGTTTTCCTTTCCAAGAATTCCCTAATACTGTGCCAAGATCTGGCTGTGAATCTCTCTGGCCACGACTAGGTACTGAAGCACAGCGCTGAGGTCTTATTCTTGGCCACTGAACCTCAAACTGAAAAGGGTTCAGGGTTTAGAGAGGAACTTGCACCATTTATTTAGAAAAAGTATAAATACAAAAAAGTACTTTCCACAATGTGCTTCATTGCATGATAACCCAAGGTAAAAATGTATTAGTAAGGAGACACTTCTTGAATGGCATAACATAAGGCACATAATATCCTTCAGTCATATAGCTTCGATATTGGGACAGTATTATACAGGGGAAATTCAGTCCACTTTTCAGACTTCTAAAAATCTCTACTAATTAATATTGTTGAGGGGGGGAGGGGTGTGAATGTAGAGGAAGAAAGTCCGAGTTTATATTTTTCAGAAACATTGGGGAAAGGAGGACTTTCAAATTCACTCAACCAACTTCTGGTTAGTAAACCCCTTATCCAGGGGTAATGTAGACATAAACAAATAACTAAGTCAAATTACGACAATTCCAATGTCATTAGGTTGTTTAACACTGAGAATAGGGATGAGGAAGCTAATTTTTACTGTGCCTCATTCGGGTGTTGGATAATCTATTTATGGTATCTCATTTAATTCTTAAAATATTATTATGAGTAGGAATTAATATTCCCACTTGCAAGGTGAGGAGATTACAGCTCTGGGAGGTTAATATACCTACCGAGCCCATTTTGGTAACTGGCAGAGCTGGGATTAAGCTCTCATCAGAATGCCCAAAGTCCTTGCCTCTTTTGGCCACACACACTCTTTCTCTCTAGTTCTCTGTAGACTGTGTTCATACAGTATTTGAAGTTTAGAAATCACACCTTTTAGGAAGTAATCTCAGAAATTGCAGAAATACGTTATTTGTGATTCTGCTACATTTACTACCCTAGCAAAGACTGAAAGTGCCTTCCTAAACTCATAAACTTATCTAGTCATTTGCTATCATGACAAAGAGTTGGCTAATATATCAAATTTATGGACAACGTGGAGATCTCAGCCCCTGGCAGATATCAGCGCTCCAATCAGAACACCGACCTTTCAGTCTCCAGACACAATTGGAAAACATGAGGGTGGGGCCCTGTTTGCTCTGAATTAGTAACTTGCAATTCTGCCAATTAAATCATTTATTTTTTCTACTTTGCCTGCTTCCAGAAAGAATTTGAAGTGGCTTGCTGAGAACAAAGACCGTAATAGAAAATAAATGATAGGTTTGTGGGGTGTGGGGGATGGGGTGTTATAAGATAAATCTATTCTAAAACTTGAGTTAACATGAATTTTTCTCTGGTGGGATCTGACAAGATCTTGGATTAATTTACTTCATAGACACAGAAATAGTATGAAAAACTGAAAGGCTATGAAGATTTTAAAAGATAATGTGTAAGAAAACCTTTTCCTCTGAGATACTACAAAGAGAAACACTAGGGAAGATAGTCCCACATTCCCACTAGCAAAGTGGAATTAGTAAGATCTTACTGTAACAAACAAATTGCTTATGGAGTCAGCCTGTCCTCTCCCGACTTCATTAACGTGTCAGGCAGTGCCACAGTATATGAAAGGAAACCTACCGCACTGCTTACATTTTTAAAAGCAGAATTCTGGTTATTAATGTATAAGACTATCCAACATTGCTGAGGATGAAGGGGTTCTAGGTAAATAAAATTCACATCATAATTGGTCACTTGACCAGGAGCGCAAATTTAAAAAATGTTTTACTGGAAATCTATTCAAATAGATCAAGTTTTGTCTTACACAGGTATCAAACATAGTTTAATCTTTTCTTGATGAACCACTATCACCAAGACATCAGGCAAAGGACATTTGGCTTGAAGTCAGACCTGTGTTTGAAATTTTGCCTTTTCTGGTGTTATAAATGGGAATACTTGTTTGGCTAGTGAGGCACCCTTAAGGAAAGTATGAGGAAGCCCTTCCTTTGTTTTGTGAACTACAGGAGCAAAAACAGCCTTTGTGAAGTTGTACTTTGGTTTTCTTTACATGTAAAAGTGAGGTAGGTCTTGAAAAGACCAAAGGTTTTTAAAAATATTAAGTGCCCTAGAGCGTTTAAGGCTGTTTTTTAATGACAGATAAATATTTCATGTGTTATTAATATTTTATTACATGTTTTCAGTTTTTCACCTTTAAATGTGTGCTTTAAATTATTTTTTTCTGAATTATTAAAAATATTTGTAGTGTATCTTGATATAAAGGATTTGATATCAAGGTTTTGAGAATGTAAAATTACAATGTCAGCCAATAGGAGGGGGGATATTTAAATTTAGAGAAAACACTTTACGCTCCCTAAAAGGAAATCATCCATTTCTTATAAGAAGGAATAAAAGTCTGAATTTTTGAATCATTATTTCATTTAAATGAAGCAAAATAAATATTTCTTGGACTTTTAGAAGATAATGACTTTTATTTTTGGGCATCTTAATGTGCATCTCCCCTAACACCAGTGAGGAACTCAATCTCAGGAGTTTGCTAAAGAATCAAAAGATTAGGACCATTGTTTAATACGAAATGTGTTAAAAGTAATGCCTGTATTCTCTGGAGGACATAAAAAGGTATTTAGGCAAGGCATTTAGGACAGGAAGAAGGTTTCCAGGAAAAGAAGACCATAATCTTTTTTTTAGTTAAGCTTTTCTAAAACGGCACATAAAAAAGACTTGGTTTCATTTGCACAGAGATTGTAAAACAGTTCAGTGTCTACATCTTATATATTTGTAGCTGTTCCATTATATTATAAAAGCCCAATTTTGCTGTTTCTAATTATTTTTTGAACAAACTGTCAAAAATATTTAGGTTTATCAACTTAAAGAATGTTTATCTGGTCTCAAAGAGATTAGAGAATAAAATGTTTTGTGAATGGGAATATGGAATTCATTTTCTTATCAAACATAGAAACAGTATGCCCAGAGTATATCCTGACAAGTATATATTAGGCATCATAAGCGACGGGTTTAAGGACCTCCTGATCATGTGGAGAAAGACAATCCTTTTATTGTGCTGGCAAAAATGCTTTTGGTTTCCTGCCATTAAACCTAAGTGCCAGTGGAGGTTTGAGCAGAGCTAAAATAGCTTCATACAATACGCTCTTTAAGAGAATAATATGTACTTGTAAGAGTAGTTTTGTTTCCTAAGAAGAGGAAAAATTGTATCTTTTTCCACATTATGGGGAATATGTGTTATTATCTCTTCCTGGTCAGATATACATTTTTCTATCTACTTTAAACATTCTGCATATTTCTTGCCTAGTGCGTCAATTCTATCAATTGTAGGGGAGGGGGGCAAAGCCCAGAAGACCCTTACTAATTTCTTCCAAATTGAATGGTAGTTTCATGGAGAAGTTTTCATTTAATTTATATGACCAGATTGTGTTAAGTAGAACCAGACTATGGGGTTAAACATTTCCATATGTTACAAAAGCCCAGAACTTTTCCTGAAAGGGGACACCATTCTGATTTCAGACTTTACCTGCTGCTTCCAGAAAATGGTTGCAACTCCACCCCGATTCTACCCTCTCCCCAGGTAGAAGGGTTCACATGTTAGCATATGGAGATGTTGTTTCCCCGCATTTCCTGTCACCTGGAAGGACCCCTACCTCTGCTACACTCCTGGACTCCATTGCCTACTAGATTCTTTTATTTTTCCCAGGCATTGCCACTTGCCTTCATCCTCTGGGCATGGAATGAACAATTAGGTAAATTCAGGGTAGGAAGGCAGTTTACAAAATTTCAGAAATTGGGTCCTGAGTTAGAGCTACCCTGAGCCCTAGTGGAATCCACTAACGCTTTACAACTCACCGTTTAATAATATGCCATTTTGGTGACTATAACCATTTCCTCTTCATTTATGTTCCAGAATTTTATGAGAACTCAATGAATTATGAAAAATCTTAATGTCAAACCCAAAGAACCCAAAGCGATGATAACAAAAAATAATCACTGATATCTGATAACAAAGTTTAGTATTTGACAATGGATAAAGATGGGTATACCTTCCCTTCCTCGGGGCTTTGTTGACACGAATTGTGGACATCATCTTCTCTTACTAATTTTCCAGGCCAGGAAGTCAGTCCTTTGATTTGGCCCCAGACCAAGTCGCCAACGTTGAACGTCCTTGGCCTATAATGTATCAACTCATTTGAAGAGGGGGAGTCTGGATTCCTTAGGTCATCTTCACTACTAATGCTTTTAGCGTCTGAAGGGCTAGGCACACAGCCATTAATGCTTTTGGCATTAAAGTCTCCATTGTAATGGATGTAGTCTTTGACCAGAGAACTTTCAAAGCTATTGGAGGAGCTTGGAGACTGCTCCTCTAGGACCAGGTCTTGCTTTGTGGTGCTCAGCAGTTCCCCAAAGCTGCGGCTCTGTCGAGGTCTGTTCCCATTAATGTGTGCACATCTTTCCACAGTGTTCTCTAGCCTCTCCTTAAAACTCATCATAGTTCTTTTGTAGTTATTATACCTGAAATTTTCCTCCAGAATTTTATCTCCTTGACAGTTTCTTGGTGGTAACAGTATTGGGTGCTGCTCCCCAGGCAGAAATGGCAGTGTAGAGACGTTGGACCTTTCGTGACAAGGACTACTGTGGATGTGGCCTGGATGATCTAAAAATTCCTCACACTTCCACCTGTTTCGCTCCCCTCCAGGGCTTTGCTCCCCATCCCACTGTTTTTTAGATGTATGGCAACTTGCTGACTTGAAATATTCAAATCCATCTCCTTCGTTTGAGTTTTTCCCATGGTCCAGATTCCTGGGCAGCCGAGCCCCTCTTGCATTCCTCAGCCTACCATCATGATCAACACTGCCCATGTTTCGTCCATGAATGACTGCACTGACAGCACTGGGGAGACTTAATGGGTCACCAATTGAAGCAGTGAAGGCACTCATGGCACTCAGAGCTGGAATGGGGCTGATCTGAGTTGTACTGTTGACTGCAGTGGTGATGACAACCTGCATTCCTTTGCTGGCTGCATCAACAACTGCTTTGTAAATGGCATCTACGGAAGCATCGCCTTGGCCACCCACAATGAGGCCATCCTTCACCTGCTGACCAAGGGATGGGTCAATCCTTGGTTGCAACTCACAAGATGTATCTTGGAAAGGTGGAATTGTGGGGTTCAGATTCTCTGGAAGTGCTGTGAGCCCCGGCTGAGTGCTTATTCTTTTGTTTAGGAGAGCTGCATCTTCCTGCATTCTCACCTTAAAGAAGTAGACAGGAAGTGGTGAGAGAGAGAAAAAAATGTTTAGAGACCTCAAAGAGAAAGATCATAATTTTAAGATTTACCAAAAGATGAACAAATATAACAAGAAAGGAAAAAAAAAGAAAAGAACAAGACTCAAAAATGAAATAAAAAGTCACTCTGTATAAAAAAGCTTGTGTCTTGAGTATATTCGGGTACTGTTTCTTTGGTTGAAATCATTCAACAGATTTTAAAAAAATCATTATTACTAAACATTCTTTAGAAAAGTTAAAGGTGAGGTAGTTGGTCGTAAAATGTATACAGGTGATGACTCCACATATTTAGTATTTTTACAAGTTTTGTAACATGGGACTGTAAGACAGAAACCAGTCAGTCACCAACACTGCTCAAATTACAAAGTGATTTCTAATTTATTTCTATTTCTACTGAACTAAGTGAAATACAAGATAAATCAAAACAAACCTATACTCTTTTTTAACAACTAAGATACTTCTGATATACCACTAAATTTTTAAGTCTTCAGATAGGGTAATAACAACATATTCTGTAACCTTACCAGGTCACAAGCTGAGGGACACTCCCATGCTGTCAACAGGGACAATGGCTCTCAACAGAAGTGATTCTCAGTTGGGAAAAGGTGAAGGGAGGTAATGCCCACCAGGGAAGAATATCAACAATCAGGATAGGAAAATGAGTGCAGTTTGAAAAAAGTCCCCAAGGATATTCTGATTTCACCAACCCCATCTAATTGCTGCTCCAGACCCTTGGTACTGTGGATTTTGCCCACAATGATCAGTCCCTTCCTGTCTTCACACCTTTCCCTGCTAAATCAGAACCTGGGACCCATCAGCGGCACATCAACCAGTGTTCACCTACTTCTTCAAGCTGGCTGCTCTCCCAATCTCCTGTACTGTTCTTAGTAGATGAGAGGCCTTACTTAACACAGAAAATGGAGTTCAGGGGTTAAGAGTTCTCATTATTCTTCACTCCGCTACTCCTTGCCTCGTGGGAGCACACACACCTCTGTAACTACATGTCCCAAATCCTGTCCTGCTTCCCATTGTGAGAGGGACCCTCTGCTCTCTGAGAGTAATTCCTGCATTTATGCTTTTGATCCCAAGACCCTCCTCTGGGATTCTGGCTTATCTGTGTCTCTTTTCTTCCTTTTGTTCAATCTCTTCTACTTTTTGGGTCTCTTCCCTTTAGCATACAACTACGTGCAGGGCTTCCATATCTTAAAAGTTTGCATCTAACCAACACCTGCCTCAGGGTACTACCCTATTTCTCTTATGTTCTTCATAGTTCAGTTTTTGAAAGACTAATCCACACTCCTTAATTCCAAACCTTTTTCATCCTTTCATCCATTGCAATCCAGCTCATGCTCCCACTATTCCACCAAAACTGCATTCCACCCAGTCACTGGTGATGCTGTCACTGCTAAATCTAATGGCTTATCTTCAGGCCTTATCTCCTTGTTTTCTCAGTGACATAGTTGAGCACTTCTTCTTCCCTTCTAAATTGTTACATAAGATGTAATAAAATGCAAATATTTTCTCATTGTCAAAAAAGATAAAAATTTTCTTCTTCATCATTACTTCCCACCTAAACCTGCCCTTTCTCATCCCATTCGAATCTCATTTCCTTTCTCAGAAGTAATCAGTGCTGGAGTGTATCCTTGTAACCACTTACTTTTAATATATTAAAGTATGTAGGTGTATAGGTAGCTTTCCTTCTGTCCTTCATTCCTTCCTTTCTCCTTTCTATCTTTCACATAAATGGTATTGCATCTTAGTTTTGTTCTGCAATACTAGAGTAGTCTTGCAATCTGGTGGATCTTCCCATAGGAGATTATGTAAATCTAGCTAATCTTCTAAACTACTAGATAGATGGATATAATGTAACATATTTAACTATTTCCATACTGATGGATGCTTATGTGGTTTCAAATTTTTGACACCACAAATCATGTTGTAATGAACATTCTGACTTTTGTTCTTTTGTTTACATTTGAAGATTTCTCTAAAATAGATATATAGAAGTTAAATTTCTGGGTCCTTGTCAAATTACCTTTAAAGGCATACAATCAGACCAATAATATCTCTGAAAGGCTCCATTTCCTCACACCACTGTCAGCAAGGTATCATCAATCCAATGGCTGTATTAGTGTTATAATTTATATAAATGATTATTTTTTCATATGTTTATTAATCAATTTATCTTTCATTTTATGTGAACTGACTGTTCATATCGATTGCTCATTTTTAAAATCAATGATCTTTTTTCTTTCTGATTTGTAGAAACTCTTTTTATATCATGGTCATCAATTATTTGCAATTATTATGTAAGTGTTTTCTACCAGTTTGTCATTTGCCTTTAATTTTGTTTAGACTATCCTTAATCATACATATTTTAAAGTTCATGTATTCTATTCGGTTAACTTTTTTTGGTTTTACTTCTTGGTTCTGTGTCTCTTGCTGAAAGAGTCTTCTTTAACCCAGATTATTAAAAGAAACCTTCCATACCCTTTTTTTTTTTTTTTTTTTACATGGGTAGTTCCCTGGCTAGGAAACAAACCCAGGCCACAGTGTTGATAGCACCGAAGCCTAGCCACTACACCACCAGGGAACTCCCCATAGCTTTTTCTTATATTTATTTAGCGTTGTTCTTTCCACCTAGCTCCTTAATACATCAGGGATTTATTCAGTTTGTAGAACTAAGGGAAAACCATGTGGCTGAGGCCAGGGAGAGAGCAGCGAGAACTGCGAGAACTGCGGCTGGAGAGTGAGGCAGGCAGCGTGAGCATGTTAAAGATGTGGATTTTAATCATAATAGCAAGTTGAGAGGGTACCATGGTCAGTGTTTACTAATAGCTCCAAAAGGACCACTGAGATGCTTCAGACAAAACAAAATAACCTTCACACGAAAGACTGGAATGTTTGACAACATTGACTACTGAGAAATAAAGGTAGAAGGACATGTAACTTCCCTCTTTTGTTTCTTCCCCCATATTAAGTGTTTAAACAAACCTATCTACTAAAGTAACTCAGGGAAGGAGAGTACCTGTAAGTTCTGAAACAGACAAGCCATGGGGTTATTATTAGCTGGGCAAGGAATTGTGGACTGTCCTTGAAAGGCCTGGAGATTCTGGTACCCCTGGAGAAGCTGCTGCGGCTGCTGATTTGGAGGAAACATCTGATTGTTGTTTAACAGCGACTGCAGATGAGTCAGTTGATGGTTATTCAAAGTATTGTTTATTGAGGACATGTCACCTATAGTTTGAAAAACATAAGATGTAAGTCAATGTGATTCTTTGGAGACCCTATGCCTATCTTTGTACCTGAGGATTCCTGAAACAAAAACTAAAAGCTACACTTACATGGTAATTCTTTTCTCTTTTTCTCCTCAAAGTCCTAGTTAATGGTAAGGAGAGAGTGGTTTGATTATTTAATTTCATCTTTCATAATTAGGTTTTTGGTTTTATATCATGGAGAGACTAGTCTTTGCTTTCTCCATTAGCCAGTCCTCACATATTGAGTTTTAATGTTAAAAAATTCTTTGAAACTATTTTTATCAGAGCAACTACAATTAAAGGTAGAAATTAGTCCTGAATTGTTTTAACAATCATGAATATTTGACCAGATGATTAAAATAATCAGGGCTTTTTACCAAATTTAGTTTTTAAGCCACAATCATCAACAATTACCACCAAATAAAATTGGATTTAGTCTGGAAATTCGTATTTTAAGTAAAAGGTTGGTCACCTAAAGTTAAAATATAAAAGAAATCATTGTCAGAATCATAAGAAATAAATATTATATAATTAAATAGGATTAGTTAATAATTTATATTCAAAATTCAAAATAAGCTTGTTTTGAAATGACACTGAAGTTATTCTGAGGATGACATCATAGAAATTGTCCTGTGACTTGAAATATATAAATCTATAATGCTTTTTAGATTATCTAATTACACTGTTTTCAATGCCAAATAGAACTAATTATTAAACCATATTTTAAAGGTGTTCATAAAATCTGGAAACATATATATATTTTTATATACATTGAACATGCCCCTGACAATATGGTGTATATTTGCCAACGTTTCCAGACTTTATGAGCACCGTCTGTGTACTCTGTATTATAGTTACCTGATTAATCAATGGAATGGAGCTGACACTATTTTCTTTTGTGAGAGGATAATCTACATGAAGGAGTTTGTTTTTAAGTCACAAAGGTCTAAAGAATAATACTGTCTGAGGAAATCTAACAGCGACTATTGGGGCTGTCTCTTTCCTTGAACTTGGGCAAACTTTAACTTTGATTGTTTTTATGCCTTTTTTCTTATTTTACTCGATAAGCATTTAGTTCTGTTTATTTAGGAATCACCTGGAAAAACACTTCCTCAAACTGTTTCCATCCACAGTGCAGCTGCTCATACTAACCCTGTGATGCCACACCAACTAAAATTCAAATAACAGTTATTTTTAAGATGTACCTGTGCTTTATTATTTGAAAAATAAGACTCTACTTGGCTTAAGAGAATGATGGGTAGGTTAGGGTTAAGTGGCATCAGAATTAGAAGAGAAAGCAGATTAAAATGATATTTAGTATTGCTAGAATAGGGGAAAAGAAAAAAGTCATTTTCATGTTTGTATAACTATGGTTGTGTGTGGGTGTTAATTATATTTAGTTCCTTAAGCAAACTGTGACATAACAAAAACATTTTTAAAAATAGTGTGACAAAATGGAGTTTTTAAAAAGGAGAAAATAGAATTAGAAAAACGTTTCTTTTGTAAAAATTTGTGAAAAAATTTAACTTACCAAGCAGACCTGTCCCCAGTAGAGGGTTAAGTAGCTGTGGCACCACAGAGTTACTGTTGAGTTTAGCTGGACCAGGTGTATTCCCAGCATTATTAGATATATTCAGCAATGTTTCTGCCATTGACACCACTGCTGTCCCACCAAGTGTTGAGACAGTCAGTGCTGCCACTGCTGATGATGTAGTGGTTGTGGTAGTGGTTGCCTGGGAGGAAGTTGCTATGGAAACCTCTGGATGATTAGCGGTGTTGGCCGATGCCGAGTTCAGGACACCTCCCAACAGCTGGGGATTCAAGGCCATTAATCCTGAGGCCCCAGTGACAGCTGGGAGGAACAGGGGGTTAAAAGTAGTGTCACTGCCTGCAAAGCTTGGTAAAGGGTTCCCCAGGGGGCTGGTTAAAAGGGTCTCAGCTCGGCTGTTCTCTGACTGATTGCTTGGCAAATGGTCTGGTGGGGCTGTCATCTGTGTTAATGAGGGTAAAGGGGTATTTTGCTGCTGCAAAAGATCTGAGATGGTCAGATTGAAAGATGGCAGGGGAAGCATGGCAGCTGCTTGGGCTTGGTTCTGAAGCAGGGCTGCTAAGAGCTGAAAGTGAACAGGCTGCAATACCTGCCCATCCATGTCACCGGAGAGAAAAGCTAAAGCAGCGTTTACATTCGGGTTGAGAAAACCTAAAGGGTGGAGGTTGGTCTCAGACTTGCCTTCTCCTGCTGAAGGCTGGAGGATATTTAATAGATTCTGGTTTAGGAGATGCTGTTGATTCACTGGCAAAGAGATAGGTAGAGAACTGAGGAGGCTGGGGTTCAAGGGGTGTGGAAGATGGTTGTTTGAAGTGCTGTTGGATGGAAAATGAAGTGCGTGCTCCTGGCCAACAAAAGGAAAATCACTCCCAATGGGCAGCTGACTCTGCAGTGGGTTTCCAGCTGCAGTGGTGACAATGACGCCATCTTGAAGAACAGATGTTGTCTTTGTGATGGCAGGGTGGTTGGTGCCAGCTATGGCAATGGAGGATGATGGTCCAGAACTGCCTAAAATGCAAAGAAAAATGCCACTTATTAATTATGGATGTTGAGGAAGACAACATCATAAAAACACATTTGAGATACGTTTCAATTAATTTGCTACATGTCACCTTGGCTGATATTAATCAGATGAATTGTAATTAGAGTTGATATTACATCTGTTAATAAAACAAGTTTAACCTTATACTTCCTATTAATCTACTATGATGTTGGAGAACTTCAGTACATTAAAAGATAGCTGCTTCTAGATCAAAGAGCTTGGTTTCCACAGCTGGACGAAGTGAAGAACCTGTGTGGCAGTTCATTCGTTTGGGTTACATACACCTAACAAGGCTTCATTTTTCAAAAAAGAATTTTCCTTTAAAAAATGTCTTTGGTCTTGTAATATTAGCACTTGCTTTTAGTGAAAAAAGGAAACAAGTAGAATATGCATGAGAGTATAAAACAGAAAATAAAAACGTACGTACCTATACCTATTAATATTTTAATGTAGTTTCCTGGGGTTTTCCCACCTGTATGTATATATACATGTACAGACACTTAAGTTCAATGTTACATATTTTAACAAAATGGAATCATGATGTTTTATAACTTTTTTCATTTATCAATATATTGTGAATATCTTTTCATGTTAACTCATGTTAACTACAGAACCATTTTACTAGTATCATGCATGAATACACCATAAATTAATCAATCCACAGTTGTCAATATTTTGATTGTTTATAATCTTTTACATTGTAAGCAACACTACGAAAACATTAATTTATCTTTGTCAATATGCTCAATTACTTTCTAAGAATAAATTCTTAACAGTGGAATTATAAAGGACAAAACGATTTCCATATTTTTAAAGCTTTGGATACATATTGTCAAACTGCCCTCCAGCAAAGTTGATCATTCAATTTACATTTCTATAAACAGTGGATGGTTGTGCTCATTCTCACCAAGACTATCATTACTTTTTAATCTTTGCCATCTTAACAGGAAAGGTAATTTGTATGCATGAGTCCTTAAATCAAACCAGTCAGCATTTTTAATCTTGAAAGTCTTAATCAGGAGATAATTCAGGGAATTTAATATTTAAAAATATAAAATTTCAGTTGTTCATTATCATTGTTTTAGTTGTTGTCAATCCAAGCTGCACAGTAGAATTACCTGGAGAACTTAAAAAAAAAAAAGAGAGAGAAGAAAACAAAGGAAAAAGACAAGGAAAGCCAAAAACAATGCTTGGGCCCTATTCCAGAGGAATTGAAAACTTATTTTCTGGGTGGTACATACAGCCTGGGCAGTAGAGTTCTTTGAAATCACCTCGGTGATCCAAATGCACAAAAAATAGGACAGGGAGCGTAAGAATCACATTCTGTTGAAAAGGAACCTATAATCATCTTTTTCATTAAAAATTCTTCCCCTAAAGAGATATTATTATTTTATGTAATAAATGCATTTGGAAAATGTTTATTATAAGTACATGTATTTAATTTATATTAAAATATTAAACACGTATATGGTATATTGAATGTTACTGAAAATCTAAAATAATTCAAAATCTTTACTTCTGTACTATGCCATCATACGAAATTTTATATTTGACCATGTTACATTGCGCTCCTGTCCAAATACACAGAAAAGTTTTCATAGTTGCAATAATAGTATGGATATAATTTCATATTCTTCCTGTTTATTCCTACCAGGATAACACAAGAAAATTTCCTTTTTGGTATATAGATTTTGTATTAATGTATTTAACCATGTAGAACATGGATTGACCAAATTTTGGACCCATTCTAATAAGTTTGGCATTTACATATTGATTTTTTCATTATTATGTATAGCACAGGGATGAACATATTCCTACATATGATACTTTTCCTTAGGAAAAATTCCATCATTGATATGACTGTTATGAGAATCAAAAATAGGTAAGTGAAAGGCCTGTAATGTGTAAAGTCTATGCAAATAAAAGGAGTTATCATTGTCATCATTATTACTGACATTAGTATTTATAGTTAGCAGTGGTGATGTGGTAATAGTAGCATCAGCATATCATCTCCATAGCATGACTTTGCAATTTCCCAGCTGTCATGTCTGCTTTTTTTCAAAGCTCTCAGTGTTTCATTTAGAGAATGAGATTAAAAACACCCTCTGTTTGAAAACATATAAATATTTATAAAATACTACTATGAAATAATGACTATGTTTACAAAGACAGGGGCAAGAACATACCAAATGCTGAAGTAGGCATATGGTACACAATTCTTTAAATATAAAAAGATTTGTAATAAAACCATCAACACCTTAAAGATTTCATTGCCTCTTAAATCTTGCTGCTATTTCTGTAAATAGGTACTGTGCTTTAGTTGCATTTGAAAATCATCTTTTTAAACAAACTAATGAAAACTCTTTTTTACTAGAAATCACTATCTGTGGCCTTTTCCCTAGCTGCTAATTAATAATGTTATATTTAAATGTACAGATCACCCTTCCTCTAACCACAATCAAAGCATATTTTCAAAATACTCTAGTGTTTATATTGCAAGGCTTTGTAGAAAAATTTTCTGAGAGGTTATTATTATTCTCATTACTCTTTTTAATCTTTGTTTTGTAAGAGAAGCACCCATATTTAGGATTCAAGAAAGTAGCCATTTGGGCATATTATTTTAAATGTTTTCCATCTGATTTAGAGGTGTCCAATCTTTTGTCTTCTCCAGGCCACATTGGAAGAAAAATTGTATTGGGCCACACATAAAACACACTAACTCTAAAGGCAGTTGATGAGTTATTAAAAAAAGTTCATAAAAAAATGTTTCATGATGTTTTAGGTTGCAAGAAAAGGTCTCGTACTGTTTTAAGAATTTGTGTGGGGCCACATTCAAAGCCATCCTGAGGTGCAGGTTGGACGTGCCTGATCTAAAAGTTTGAGGAATAACAATAAGGAAAACATAGTTATTTTGGGTGCATTTTTTTTGCATTACAAAAAAGAAGATGGTAAATACCACAAGCTTCTTAAGAGTAATATATGAATCAAGGTTTATTTTTTATTTTCCCTAATTTCCAACAAATCAATTAAACAAACAAGATATGTTCTGCTGAACAAAGAAATAGAAATGGTTCTATCGAAACAAAAATATAAATGAAAACTGCAAGAAAACGCCCCCTAACATCCTGCCCTTTCCTCAGGAACTCAAGAGTTTAGGCCCAGTGATGAACATGCACTTCTCCTTCTCTCTGCTCTCAGATATACATTTATTGACAGCTTATTACAAACCAGAAAAATTTAAAGTTCCTTTAGTATAGCAATATCCTAAGATATAATAACTACGTAAAAGGGGGACAATTGTAAAACTGAAGGTGTCAGGGATGACTAAGCATGTGGTAACATTTGATCTGACATTTGAGTGTGGACAAAGAAATGTAAAAATGTCTTCTAAGTAAAAGCAAAGTAATATATATGTGTACATATGCGTGTGTGTGTGTGGATACACACACACACACGCACACACATATATATTTTAAGACAAAGACAAGGAGGTAATAAAGTGCATGGAGGATAATAGAGTCCTATGTATTCTCAAAACAAATAAATGTGACTGAAAATATTGTATGCTGCTTTCACGCACACTCTGGCCCTCCTTGCCATGGTTAAACACGCTGCCTTAGACA
This sequence comes from Lyroderma lyra, assembly GCA_004026885.1. Classification (NCBI taxonomy): domain Eukaryota; kingdom Metazoa; phylum Chordata; class Mammalia; order Chiroptera; family Megadermatidae; genus Lyroderma; species Lyroderma lyra. The sequence continues at coordinate 104,426 of PVJL010002964.1, forward strand.
AGCAGTGAAGAAATTTGAAATCATCTTTCTAAACCATTAAAGGCAAAGACCACTTCTTATTTCCCCTCTTTATTTCCAGGGCCTAACAGTCTCTAGCACATGGTTGGCATTCAAAAAAATGTTTCTTAGTTGAAGGAATCTACTAAGACCATAGAAGCTGCACTCAGTTTCTAGAAATCAGATTAACTTCCATTTGATGCTGTGTGTTTGACATGTGCGTGTATGTGGAGAAAGGGAGAGACTACTACCTATTCGTAAGAAAGTAAAAACAAACTCTCTAGTGCACTGGTCCAATGACAAGAGATAAAGAGATGTTGGAAAGGACTTGGCTGGAAGATGACAAGTTACTTTAGAAGGCTTCTAGGTGTCCCAGGGAGTTAAAAATCACCTTACAGAAGAAGAGGTTCATCACAAAGTACTCTGAGTTCTAAAGTCACTCATTAACGCTTGGAGTCATTCAGAGGACCTGAATTCTTATAGCTGGAAAAAAATTGGAGATTTTTGAACCACTTGATCTTTAATAGGAACTCTCCGGTGAAACTACTACATAGTTCTGCATAAAACCTTCTTATTTGTTGAAGAATATGGGGCAAGTGTTTTCTTTTCCTTTTTTCTTTGCAGTCTAGATGTTTAGTGCTTAATCTAACGAACAAGACAATTAGGGTTTTTGCAAAAGTGAACTATTCACTAACCATTTAGCAGTTAAATAACCAAGAAGCAGCTAGGAGTCTCAAAAAAGTTAGTGGCATTGTTTCACATTTTTGCAAATCTCTTTAATATCTCTGGGACTTTCTTTCTTTCTTTCTTTTTTTTTTTTTTGTATGTGGGTAGCTCCCTGACTGGGAATCGAACCCAGGCCGCAGCACTGACAGCACCAGCGCTGAAGCCTTAAGCCACTACACCATCAGGGAACTCCCCTCAAAAAAGTTAGTAGCTGGAAAAGTCCTTTAATTGGAAAAAATGATTATTTCATACAAGCCAGCAGTACCTCAACTGCCATAATTTTTCTCATTGTCTCTGTTGTTTTTAAAGAGGTAGGAAAGAAGACTAGAAATCTACCCAAATAAACTTTCCTCATGCAAGATCACTCGCCTAGACACCCAATCAGAGAATGAGTCCAGTACAATGAGAAAACGACAGTGGTAGCTGGCCCAGTGGGATAGATTTCCCGATATAAACAGTACTCTTTGCACACACATATAATTTATAATGTGAGTGTATGTGTGTATAAATACCATCAGTAAATTTTTGGAAAGAAATTTAAAGTTTATTTTCCTACTAGTATTACTAATATTAATTCTTGAGATTTATCTGTCTCATTTAAAAACATTGCTTTTCAAAACAAAGGTAATTCTACCTCTTTAGGTTTCTCTTCTTCATCACCAATATTCTCTGAGAAAAGTTATTGTTCATATTATGCTAAACTCTTCTATGGCTGGATCTTAAGTATTAATAATACAGTGTCTGGAACAAGTAAATGCTGGACCCTGTACGTGAATGTCTCACATGAGATGGACAGCAATTTGAACATTTCACCTAAAATGTCACATAACGTGTGCTTGAGTGTGATACTGTTATGTTAGAGAATTACATGCTTATGATTTTGTAATAGAAGATTTGGTATGGATTACCAGCTCATAAAAAGGGATGTTATTTGTGTTGAACCCTGTATGTTGTACATGTCTTCATAGGCGTACGAGAGGGCAAAAAGCTTACACCAAATGGATGAACAGGTGTTTCTAAAATGTCATTATACTTTAATCTGTTATTTCCAATTTTGAATAAATACTACTTTATGCCAGAACACATTTTCTAAATTTATATTCCCAAATACTAATTTCTATCCATAAAATTCAAGAACCTAAGAAATGAGTCATAAGTCATATAGAAGGAATTCCTTTACCATTTGACCTTTTGAAATTGTTCTTCAATTGTAAACAAAGTCAATGGCAATCCTTAATAAAAATGAATCCTTCCAGAGACAAAATATCATATCCTAGTGAATCTAATAAATATAATTCACTTTTCAATCCAATGGAAATAGTAAAATTTTCATTCACATTTGAAGAATTAAAAAATATATTAAAAATAATTTTTGTGAGAAGTCTAGATATTGCAACAAGACATTTTTCCAAGTCTTAGTAATACCATGGTAATACATATTTACAAAAAATACATCAATCTCTATCCTCGTGCTCTAGATGCTGATGTAAATTCCTAGATCTTTATCAGAAGTAGGCAGGAAGCCCTCGGGACTACAGATCCTTCTCAACTTACAATTGGGTTACATCCCAGTAAACTCATCAAGTGGAGAATGTCATAAATTGCAAATGCATTTAATACACCTAACCTACTGAACATCATAGCCTAGTCTACCTACCTTCGATGTGCTCAGAACACTTACATTAGCCTACAGTTTGGCAAAATCATCTAACACAAAGCCTATTTTATAATAGAATTGACTATCTCAGGTACTGAATACAGTATCCAAAAAACAAACAAACAAACAAAAACCGCTGGCAAAACAGTACACCACTGTAGAGTATGGGTTGTTTGCCCTCATGATCACATGGCTGACTGGGAGCTATGGCTTGATACCCAGCATCATGAGAGAGATACTGTGTATCACTAGACTGGGAAAAGATCAAAATTCAAAATTCGAAGTACAGTTTCTACTGAATCCATGTCGCTTTTGCACATTGTAAAGCAAAAAATTTATAGGTCAAACCATCATAAAGTAGGACCTTCGTAGTAGCTTTTTGTTCTCCACAAGGAAGGAAGAGACCCAAAACCAAAACACTTAGGAGAAAAGGGGCAGGAATAAATGGCAGTCTCTTGCTTGGTAGGATTTTTGTTGTCTAAATATGCTAGAGCATCAGTTAAAATGATTCATCAATATTCCAATTATAAGTTTTATCTTTTTATTTCATTTAATGAGCAGAGCAGGATGAGTTTCTGGATTATTAATAGGTAACTTCAGATCTTTCCATTGTATACTATTTTATTTGCAATGCTAATAGTACTTAGCATATACTAGGTGCTCAATAAACATTTGCAGATAATTGCTTCATGAATATTCTAAGACAGTGTTTAGATCTACTTGGGGCTATAAAATCAATTTAGTAAGGCCCAACCAGTATATTTTGATAAATGAAATTTTTAAAAAAGCACATTGCTTAGCTAGGGTATTGTTTTGTGGAAATTGCTTCTGTTAACCAATCAACATGAGTGGTGGATCATGTTCTGTTAGTGGGTGATAAAATCATTTCAGTGAGTCATGCCTGTCATGAAAGAAAAGAAGTACAATAAGATAGGATAAGATAAGATAGGATGGAAAATATCAGAGTGCGTCACATGCAGTAAGTGTTTTTCCAGGAAACTTTTATTTGTTATACGTTAAAAATGTATCTCCAGTGGATTATAACGTAAGTTAATTTTTTACTGTGGGAAGAAGTAAAAACTAGTTTGAAAAACACTGCTTTAGGATCAGGCCTGAGTTGCTAAACTCTGTGGGGGATGGTCTATGGAGCTGTGCTCCAGGAAGCATACTCGTATTTATGACTATAGCTGAGAGATGTCCCTGTGGAGTCTGCAGCACAGAAGCCCTGCTCCAGGGTATCTGTGACAAATACTCACTCTTAGACATGTATGTACCTATGGGTCTTGGATAGATATTCTGAACTTCCCTGGACTAGCTCCTACATCTGAAGTATCTCAGCAACTCCTTGGCAATTGTTGTCTAGTGCCATTTGTAATCTGTAAAAAGGTGAGCTGTTACTTTGAAGTATTTACAAGAAGTCTATATTATTAAAAACAATTTTTACTCGACTCCTTGCTTGGTTGGTATTATGTGGTCTGATAAAAGTTCCTAGAAGGTAAGAACTTTATGATTTATTTAGTACTACATGCAAGTAGAAATGAAATATAATTGATGACATCATTTTAATGAGCCAAATTTTTATAGAGTTAACATTATTGCCTAGAATTTGGGTATCTTTAGAAGCCACTTGATTTTACTAAATAATAGCTTAGGCACCTACTAGAGAACTGAAGGATTTCTAGTGGCTTTATAAGTGAGTTTAATGTATTGCAGTGGAAAAAAATTCTCCCAATTTGTACCTGGGACAATTTATTTCTGGAAAGGTACAAAATAGATCACTGAATCAGCAAACATATCACACCACTGTGAGTTCTGTTATCACCTTTGATTACACAGACTCAATGCCTAAAGTCAAACACATTTTAAGTCCTTCTTTTGTACACAAGGAAACATTAAGCCTGGAATATGTAAACAAAACAAGTCGTGTAACCCTGATTTTAGGAAACCTTTAACAGCAAGACACTGTATGTTGTAAAACTATTTTACAGCAAAGAAGAAATGGCTCATTTTGCAAAAGTTTAACCAAAAGAAGACATAGATTTTTTATCACACTATCAAGAATTTAATATAGTTTAGGTATTTGGTTAAAAAAACATGAGCAAATGGCAACTTTTAACCTAGAAGTCTTATGCATCAGATGAGGGATAAAATCTGGGCATTTAAAATTTGGGTGGAAATACTTGCTATAGTCACTGTTTTTCAGACATGAACTTGGGAAAGCCTCTCCTTTGCTTCACTCTACGTCAGGCTATAGAAGGATAGAAGACTTTTTCAACACAAACTTCCCATATCCTGAGAGGGTTAATTTATAATATATAGTACAATCCAGCCTTGAGCATTTTTATCCCATAATCTTTTTGCACCTGTAACTTCCAAGGTAGGAAATAACATTCTTTTATTTTCTTTCTGGCATGTTCTGAGAATAAATAAATACATAGAACAACAACAACAAAAAAAATCAAGCTCATTACTTTGCAGTCTTTACCCAAAGTATTTTTTTGTGGTCTCTATTTCATTTTCTCATACCTACCATATCAATGGCTGCACTGAGTTTCAATCACATTTATTTTGTGCTGAAATAAAACATTTTCTTTTCCAAAGTTTATATCTATATCTATATCCATGAACATATATTTATTTGCAGGTTTATTTATATTCTTGTTAATCAATGTATATCTTTGAGTTAAGGCAAATAAATGTTTGAATTATTTTCTTTGCTGGTACAAACTCATACTCTTCCCCTTCAGAGAATTCTATTTTCATGTGTTCAAAAGTGTTGATTAAATGTTTTTTATTAGAAAAAACTGAGAATATCGAAAGCATTTTGAAGTGAAAAAGTTACATTCAATGACTTTATTAAATTGGGGGAATGTGAGGTTCCATTAAGTTAGTTAGCATAGTAGTCTAAATCTTTTTGTTTCTTTGAAAATTGTGAAAAACCATAGGGCCATGGAAAGGAGGGGTTGTCACGTGGACAATGACAGTGCTAAATCTGTAGAGGCCTGGGTTACTGGCACGTGATTTTTGTTTTATGGTTAGCAGGTGGGCAGCAGTCAGAGGCCAAGGCTGGGCCTGCTGACATTTGCATGTCAACGGCACTTGATTTTGGATTCCTCTCTAAACCAAAACACCATGAGGACACGTGCTGGACTTACTTAAACGCTGAAACTTGTCTCTCTTCGTAAACTGAAAGTTGCTTTCACAGTACACTTAATGGATTTCAGAACATACCTGCACTCTGTTGTTTGAATGTTAGGACCGAGACCAGAAATTTTGGGGTTTGGTTGCCAGTTCTACCAGAGTGTTGGTTTACAACTTGAGGAATGTCACTAAGTATCCTACTCGTCAATTTCTAAATGAGTTATGTGGAAATATTAAACTCTACTTGCAATTTGATATCCAAAAAGCCAATAGATACCTGCAACCTTTACAATGCAGGTGTTTAGAGAGCTTTAGTGGAAAAGCAATTTCCATACTCCAAATAGAACTAATAAAGCCTTAATAGTCTTAAGTTTTAGAAATGTTTCCTAAGCATTTCATCTTTTACCTGGTTGTTTTTCCTTTTTGCCTCTAATTCCCATTCTTGAGTGTGTCCCATAAAATTCATTTATAGGCCTAAAAAAATCAGTATTTGCGTTATGACAGAAAAACTGTTCAAAAGAAGCTTTTGAAAATAAATTACCAATAGAATGATACATTTTCAGAGCAAGTGATTTCTTTTCTTAATTGATGTCTTAATATAACATTTGAGCTACTGTTTCAGAGTGGAAAAAAAGCACTGGATGGAGCAGGAGGTCACTTGAGTTCTGTCTAGGCTTTATGACCACAGAGCAGAGTTGGCCCATTTTACCTGTCAGTCTCTGTGAACTTCACTGTGCTATCATGCTTGGAGTAGCAAGATTAGTTTTTGCATTATAACTGCTTCCAAAAGTCCACTGACATATCACCCACTGGAAAACTCATTCTTATCTGAGTGAGGTGCTACCAATTTATTAAAATGTAGGTCACCAAATGTGATTGACAAATGAGGGGTCACTCTCTTGACATTTGGGACATTTCATCTGTGTTGACACAAACATTTTAATAATTGTATACTATGGTATCAGAGTTCAAAGAGAGAAGGCAAATATAACTGATTTTTGTCTAAAAGTGCATCAAAAGTTTACAAATGTGGTTTCTAACTGAATCAAGTGCTTCTATTCATTACCTGTTGGATATTTTTAAAGACAATGCAAGTGAAAAGAGAATTTTTGATCACTAAATGTTTCAGATGAAGAACTTATGCAGCTGAGAAGAAAATGGATTTTAGAATCAGATGAACCTGAATTCAAATCATAATTCAGTTATGCATGATCTTAGACAGTTATTTAAGTTTTCAGTTTACTCATCTTGAAAATTAGGACAATAATACCTTATACTTTGGATAACTGTATAATTAGAAATAATATAGGTAAATCATCTGGCATATAATAGATACTCAATAATAGCTATAAGTAAATTTAAAGAATAAAACGTGTTTTTCTTCTCATTTCTAACTGGTATGCTAGGAATTCCTAGCAAAACTTACAGAGATGGCTGTGACTGTCATGTGCTATCTGATTCTGAATGTCTAGCTTTGGTACTTATCGGCTGGATGAATAAATGTCAGTGTAAATAAACATTTGGGCTAAGCAATTACAATGACAGAAGATTCAGTGACACAGTTCACTACATATCAAAAAAAAAATGGCACTAGAGACCTCTTAAGTATTCAGCTCATCAAAAGAGACGTATGAATTAGTAAATCTACCCATTTTCATAACCAGCTGCACATCAGATCTATGTACATTAATTAGCATTTAATTTTATTAAGTTTAATATTTTAAAATTTCTTACTGACCTACGTTTTACTAAGCATATGCTGTTAGCTTACACATGATTGGTCACATCCATATGATTACTAAACATTTATCCTTGTCCCATTTAGCTATTTATATACTAACACTGCTCTTCACTAATAAATTTTCAACCTGTGTGTTTTGACAATCCCAGCAATGGCAATCCAGATCCAATGTTTTACAGAGGTGCATGGAACAAGAAAAGAAATGTTCAAGACTATAAAAAATAAGTCTAGACTTGACAATGAACAAGAATATAAATAAATGTCAGTCTTTTCCATTATAGATAAATTTAAATACATCATCAATAAAATACATACACTTTGCAATATGAACTGAGACCTGAAATAAGTAAGTTGAGGTAAAAGGTATCAAAATTTAAAGATATAATACAATGAGACTCACAACGTCTCATTTAAATTGAAGGTATGCTTAATAAATATGGTGAATTTTTAAATAGTAACTAATTTTATGTAACTTTAATCTGCTAAATGCATAACATTAAATTTTCATTTGTGGGGAATTCTCTAAAAAGGAATATGAGTCATTGAAAAGTTGGAAGCCCATTTGGAATAAGTATCCTGTTAAACATATAAAAAATATTTTCATTATACTCCTTAGATTAAAGATATCAAGAAGGCACTAATGATTTCAATGATCTTCTCCACCTTATATTGTTTTTAACACAAGAGGTCAATGAATACTTCATTAAATACTGACATCAAAACATAACACATAGCAGAACTGTGGAGGATGACAGGTATAAGTGGTGACACCAGGAAGGAAAACAATGGATTTTACTATAAGCAACAAAGACATGTTATAATGCTTTTCCAGCATGGAGGTATAATACACAGTCCATATGTATCTACATAATAGCTTATTCCTAAAAGCCTCAGCAGTTTCCTCATTTCCAGTAGCAATCTAGATTTTAAAGCCCGCTGTTTTCATATCTGAATAATGTTGTCTCTACAATCATCTTTTATTTCCTCTCTGTCATTGCCCACCAATCTCCCAAATCTACTGGGTTTTCGGTACTCTTTCTAATGTTTTCATGGTCAAATTTTCTGATGTCTCAATAAATTTACCTTGTTAGTGCTACTTTATAGTTTTTATAACAATTTCTGATGACTCCATTGCACAAAATACATTTTCTAATGTGTCTACTTTAAAATAAAAATTGTCTCATTTATTAATAGTGGATACAATAAATTTGGGTTCAAAACCTTAATGTAAATGCTAAAAATAATGGTTTGGTTCTACAAGAAAATTGTAGAATAATTTTAAGATAAAAAATTCTGGAAATCAGGTTTTCAAGCCTTTTTTTTTTATTAGGAAACTTAAATTATTACCCTTTAAAAAAAGGGAGTAGCTAATGTCCATTTTTGAATTTTCTCAAACAAATAAAAAAAGATAGCAAACTAGGATAAGAAAACACATTAGAAGACAGCTTTCTACTTCATACAATTTCTAGTTACCTTTTCCTATCCATTTACCTATTTCTGGTCAGCAGCAAGAACAGAAAATCCATTTATTTTTGTCTTTTTGGGTTTTTCAAGATGAGCTTCATTTACCTGAATACAAACAAAAGCTAGGGGAAACAGCTTTTATATTGGCATAGACCAAGTACTGTCCCACAAACCAGAACACCCTGCCTTCTATGGCTTCTTTTGTAGCTGAGAGTCCAATGGTTATATGACCAGCTGAAAAGTCAAACATTATTCAAAATGACAAAGATTGACAACAAATAACGGAAACACGTGGAATCCCCTTGACTATTTTTTTAACGCATAGACAAACCCCTAGCATTCTGTAAATAAAATTATAAATACTAAAGAAATGATGAGAATTTCACAATGGGGGAAGGATCATTTCTTATAATAAATATTTTGGTACAAATTTTAAAAAATGTAGAAAAGTTTAGTACCTTTGGGTACTTTTTTCTAATAAAACCATACCTGCTTCAGAACTTGTTTGATTATAGCTGCTAACAATGCTGTTTGGTATCACTGGAGTGGAGGACGCTGAAATTCTTGACTGAGGTGCATTGGGATGTAATGAACTTCCTAAAGCCATGCCCGACTGACTGAGCATCCCACAGTTCCCGCTAGCCTGAATCTGATTTATTAAACCTGCAAGATGATGGTTTGGGACTGGACTGTTACTGTGAACAAAGTTAGTGTTTGCATTGTGGCAGTGCACGGCTTCCCCTCTTAAAGGTATGTTCTGTGTCAGTGAATTCTGAAGAACACTGGAGTTCATACTGGGATCTGGAAAATGCAGCTGGTTAGCAGAGCAAGGCAAAGCAGTATTTGAGCCCCCACAACCCGGGGTACTATTGCTACTCAAGTGAGAGCTTTGACAACTCATAGACTGTAGTAACTGAGACATTGAACTGATGGGAAACGAACCCTGCCCTTGCTTCCTTAGCAAGTCGGGTCCAGGTTTAGGAACTGCAGAACTATCCATTTGAGACTGTCTGAGCAAACTCAACACTGTGGTAGGTGGCTGTTTTCTTTTCCGCAATGAGTCTTTTTGCTGAGACATCAGTTTATCTCTTAGTGCTGCTCGACCACTTTGCCCTTCACCTGTTGGGAGAAGCATGTTGGCAGTAGGAGGGAACATGGTGTTTAAAGTGCTATGTCCTTCAGTGTTGCCACTGCCAGCAACAGCTCCAGAACTGCTACTGCTGCTACTGTTGTTACTAGCAAGTTTGTTTTGATTTGCTAGCTGTGCTTTGGCTGCTGCTGAGAGTAAACTACTTGCTGGAAAGGAGGCAGCATTGTGCTGGTTCAAGATCTGATTTAAAGGCATTCCCAGCAAACCAGGCTGACTCTTTACAGAACCACTTCCGGCAGATGCAGTAGGAAAGGCTGCACTGCTTGGGGTATTTAGTACATTACTCATTCCAGCAATTAATGGGTTAGGGATATCCTTGTACTGATGATGTCCATCGGACTTGGTAGAAGGGCTTGATGGCATTGATGGCCTTGGGGACCCTATTGTTGACCTTGGTGACCTGGGTGGAACCTTAATACCACTACAAGTGGCCTGGGGTCCTAGAGGTGGCATCATGAAATTTCCGTGATCTGATGATGTGGAAGATGAGCGTGATCTTTGGGGTGATGCCTCAATCCTTCCAATTCCAGCCCCCATCATGTGCACTGGGGATGTCACTGGAGAAGGGGACAGGGAGGTTGAAGCTGAATGCTGAACTCTTTGTACATGACTCCCATGATTCATGTGACCAGGTTTTACAGTTGGCAAAGGGAGATTACTTGGCAAAGGAACAACAGCAGGAGGCATGCTTACATTCATCACAGGTACCTGAGAGTGGACATTTGAATGGAAACTAGTTGGATTAATGATAACAGGGTTCTGATTCACTGGTTTACTAGGAATAGGGTCAAGAATGCCAAGTGGATCTTTCTCAGATGTTAATGGCTTTTTCTGAAGAGCACAAGAAGGTGGTGGAGGGGGAGGTGGGCCTTGGGGTGGTTTGTGGTGGAACATTGCTCGTGGTATTTCCATATTAGTTGAAAAACTACACATTGGTTTTTTCATTACTGGACTCTTTGTAGTCAAGGTTGGGGAAAGAGGTATATTAGTCCTTCCAGCCATTGCACAGGATGACTGTACAGGAGAACCATGTAGCATTACTGAAGGTGGAGAAAGAGGAGTCCTATTCAGGTGAACAGGACTAGAATTGGGAGCTCCATGAAAACCAGGATTATTTCTTGTGAAAACATCAGGGCTTCCAAGTGGGTCAGTCCTTGGAGAGATTGAGCCATCTCCATATATCTGGGAACCTGATGACGCTGGGCTGGGCAGGCCTCCATGGCTGCCACGGAATGGAGACTTCTGTCCGTGTTCACTGCTGCCCAATCTCTGCCGGGGGTAGACAGGGTGGAGTTCTTGTTGCTGGCTTCCAGGCAGTTCTTGTACATACAGTCTTCCCATAGCATTTGATGATCCAATCATTAACTTGAAAGGATTCTTACATTCAGGCATTACAGAATTTGTAATTCCTTCATGAGACTTATTTCTTACAGATCTTGGAGTTGCTGCCCGTGAAGGTACTACTGGAGTTGCATCTGATGTGTAAGAGAGAAAAAAAAAATTCTGTTAGTGGGGGCAGGAGTGGGGAAGGAAAGGAGGAAATGAAGAAGGGAGGGCATTTGGAAATAGAAATTTGCAAATAGAAGTTGTGTCTCTATGCAAACTAGAAGTTCTGCATTCCACATTAAGCTTTGATTTAAAAAATGCACATTGTCCTTCCTTAACTGAGGTGCTCAATGACTGCTCATTACGCCTATTTGCCTGTTGAAAAAGAATGAGGATCTGAATCAGTTCCTACTGACATTAGCCATTCTAATAATATTTAAAATATGCCAAATCAAGATTGACAGCCCAGATAGAAATGGTGATATTGCTATCTTGTTGGATTTGAATTTTTTAGGAACATGGTTACGAGAGAAAATTATAATCTGTGGGGCATAAGATTTTCTTGTGTGTTTTAAGTGAATTGCCATTTTCAGCAGAAAATCTGTTACATGATCAATGTTTCTGTTACCTTACTGAAACCTCCTTAGGAGGGCTACAGAAACACTTCCTTATCCTAACATTTTCACCATGAGAGTAAAAGGGTCTTAATTAAGTGAATGGGATTCAGAATCTTTTATAATGGGGATAGTAATACCAGTAGATGCAGTAATACTGCAGTTGTGCCTAGCTAACCATCAATTGTAACACTGCAGTTTCTTTGTCATTAATCAGTCATTACTCTAAAAACAGTTTTAGTCAGCCAACTTAGGTAAAAGACTGCAATTCTTTTATCAGAATTCCTAATAAATGCAAAAATTAGTCAGATCGCTAAATCTTCAGTATTGTGTTCCAACAGAGTATTCTTCTTCAACAGAGTGCACTGCTCCCTGGCTTTTTGGAATCCCCTCAGTTCCTTTGGCGATCAGACAGAATACAACAAACAAATGCAAGCTGGCTCGCTGGACAGAATTTTCACTCTAACCTGTCAGAATTTTAGGTTTAAGTGTTTTAGCCCCTAAGGATGTTTAACTATTTTATAAAGTTGTGCTTTCTTCAACAGGAACAGCAAATAAAATAGTTTCATGTGCCAATTCCTATCAACTGCTGGTGGCTGCTGAGGGAGCTATGTTGAAAAGGATATTGACTTTTCGTATAGTAAGTTCACCACCTAATGTTGCAAATGACAATGCACTGTAGAACTGTATGCCTGAAACCTATGTAATCCTTGCTAACAGATGTCACCCTCAATAAGTCTAACAATAAAAATAAATTTAAAAAAAGAGAAAGTTACAAGATGAAACTATAATAGCTTTTGTATAAGAAAGAAGTGTCCAAAATGTGATAGGGACATAAAAAGGGGACAGAGAAGCAGCTTGAAGGAACTCTCATAAACTCATTCTGGGAAAATCTGAGCATCAAAATAAATGACAGTGCTAGATTAAAACCCACTTAAATATTTAAGGAACCACTGATCCATCCTGACAGAAAGTAATAAAAAATGAATCAACAGACAATTCATTAGAAAAACTTATTTCCAAAGCAGAAGACTGATGGAACCTGAAAGTCATCAGTGGTGGTAAGCTATGTGTTAAAATATTAATGTGGATCAGTATATTTACAGTTTCAAAATATGGTCTGAATAATTATTTACTAAATATAAAGGGATAGAGTAATTTTAAAGTGAAGAACACAAAGTTACAGAAGTGACTAGAAATAATATCAGTATTGGTAAACATGGACATCATGTGCCTCCTGATACATCACAAAGCAATGTAAAAGTGAAATGTAATCAATAGGTAACATCAGAGAAACAGAGGGAAATTTTACAAAATAAATTACATTTGTCAAAAAAAAAAAAAAAGAAAAAGAAAAAAGAAAAGGATATTGAGCTTTTAGCATGGCTCTGTGAGAAAATGCCACAAATCTCTTACCAGCAAACGAGGTGAGTGTGGTACCATTCATATTATGTATGTATGTATGTATATATGTATGTATGTATATTGGCCATCTGTATCCTGAGACTTAGACCATATTGGCCAGTATTCATTTGCAATCAGAGGTATATATACTTAAGTGGATAACTGCACATTTAAGAAAAATGTACTTCTCCTACCTGCTAGGTAGTATACAGGTCAAATCATAACATAATAATTTCTAAGACAGTGGTTTTCCATCTTGGGTACATAGAAGTCTGGGTAGAGTGCATTCAAAAAGTAAGAGAATGCAGTAAACATATATTGTTTTTGGGCAATGTGGGTTTTCTGTTTCTGGCCTGGTGGAGATTCTTGATAGAGTGATTTCTGTATATAAGAAAAGTTGAGAACCAATTATATAAGAGAATTGCAGCACACAAACTCAACTGAACATATTCTCTGTTAAAAATTGATTTTTAAAGTCTGTAATAAAAGCAATAACATATGAGAAATAGTTGAGGTTCTGTGCTTGGCATACAGCACGAACAGAGTTGTCTGTATTAACATTACTACAAGATTGACTGTGTCCTCTTCAATAACAAAACTATAGACTTGTGTCTTAGATATTTATATAATTATCTACAATTCAGTAACTAAAAACATAGACATTTGCATTTTTTATATTCAATAGAATTTAATGGCTGTGACTTAGAAAGGATTTCTCCCATATCTGGGAAACAATAGTTACCATATTTAAAATAATAGGAATATTAAATAAACAAACAAAAGTCATGCTGCAGTTTATGTTATAGGTAGGAACTAAAGTATTGCAAGAGTTGGCAAATGTAAACGCTAGACGTCTATCAAGGGCTTTCATGTATATTCACGGAGATCTTTCAAAAGAATAAGCACAAAGTAAATACATGTTTATGTATATAAAATAGAGGTGAAAACTACATGAGTATTCTTAACTTTTAATTATTTAAAGCTCAACCTTATAACATAGTTTGAAATTAGAAAATTGAAATAAATGTTATGTTTGAAGCTAATAAAAGAGTAGCATTTAATTCAAGCAAGTATACCATTTTAAAAGGGGATAGAGGTATATACCTCTTATACCTGTACTAGTTAAATAGTTATCTTTATTTTCAGTAATGAAATTGTATGTATAGGGTATGACAAAGGACCTAGATCAAGATTCTGTTAAGGTCATTAAAAAAGCAACAAGGCAGATTCCACAGGAAGAGGTAAAAGTGTGATATAATGTGATATGAGAACAGCAGCAGATAATGAGTATATGTAAACATATGTGGAAGGTAGTATGCAAAAATGAAAACACAGTTACATCAAGGTGGCAGGGTAATGCTAAATTTTAAATAATTTATTACCTTAAATCTCTCTAAATTGTTCAATATTTTTAAATTAAAAATGTAGCTTATTAACAGAAAAAAGTCCCTTAAAAGATTTTTTCCTCACATACCTTAAAGGAACAATTTTTTTCTGATCACTCCTGTTAAAGTTTAAAGGTTAGAGCGTTATTGGAAAGGAGCTCTCTGCTAATAGCTGCCAAATTCTCTCCCTGCCTTTGTCATAGGAGGTCTAAGTGTAAATCTTTACCTGCATGACATCATAATTGTTCCTCTTTGTATCTAAGGCTGTCCATCCTTTGGTCCTAATTTACCTATATAGGCTTACTCTTCCCCCAAGTCAGATTAATTTCCACATCATCGCTTCTACTCATTTGGGACAAAAATTTTCTTATTTCTCTCATATATCTAAATCCTACTCTTTTCCAGATCCGTTGAAATCTGAATTCTGCTATAAAGCCTTCCCTGATCACTACGGGTTATGCTCATCATCCCTATTTTTCAGAACTCTACAAAACTTTATCACTTATCCTTCATAAACAAATGCCATGGCACTTAGACATATCTTGAATTTACTATTCAAGTGTTAAGTAGATTGTAAAAGTTCAGAAGGAGTTAATATTCCAGCCCTTAGAAAAAGAAGTTCCTCAGTCTCAAAGTGTAATTCCACAGATCACATACTAATCATAAAGGAGAAGGGTACCTTAACAATAAAGAAATCAGATGGACCTAACTATAATCAAGGAATCAAATTTAATGTCATTAATATGAGATAAACTGATATTACATGTGTCTTAATGAGGACATAACATCACCTATGCAGGATTCCTAAAAAGGGGTTTACCCAGAGTATAAATATGAGGAAACCATTAGGCAAATCCAAATTGAAGGACATCCTATAAAACTGATCTAGAGTCTTCAAAAATGTCAATGCCATGAAAGAATTAAAAAGTCTGGGGAATTGATGTAGATTAAATAAATGTAACTACTAATTGCAGCACACAATCTTTTATGGCATCCTGGATTTAAAAAAAACTGGATTAAAAACAACTATTAAGAAATTATTAGGATAACTGGACAAATTTGAATAGTCTGCATATTAAATAATATTATGTAAGTGTTAAATTTCTTGAATATGAGAACTTGATTTTGGTTTGTGAGTATCCTCCTTGTGTGTTAAACTATTTAGGGGTCAACTGTCATAATATTTGCAACTTCTGCAACAAAATCTTTCTAGGTGAATCTAGGTAAAGGGTCTAGGGGTACTCAATGAACTATTCTTACAATTTTTCTGCAGCTTTGAAATTTTGCAAAATGGAAGCATTCAAGCATGCATGTTGAGGGAGGCATAAAAAGTTCCTGGCAAGTTAACCCCACCAGACCGCTGTACCGATTTTTCAGTCATTTCCGAATCTGCCGCTATACCGCTGTACCTAACTTTTGGTACTTGGCCTAGTATGTGAAAAAAATGTCTCCAAGTTCCATCTTCTAACCACTTGTTTGCATGTAACTAACATTTTTCTATATCATGTTGGTTTTTTCTCTTTAATGCTCAGGAACCCAGGTATAGGGGACAGTTAGATTCAGGGCCTCAGATCTGGTAGGGTTAATACATTAGTAAGTGCTCAATAAATACCTAATAAATGACTGAAAGAATAACAGTGCTAGTTCTTGAAATCTTTGGAATGTACAATACCAACCCCTCAAATGCTAGTTGCATTAAAGAGCTTGATATCATCGTTTCAATACAGCCCTAGGAAAAAGGTAACTTTTTTTTTTTTCTTTTTTGGTTGGTTCCCTGAGCAGGGATCAAACCCAGGCTGCTGCAGTGAGAGCACCGAAACTTAGCCAGTATACCACCAGGGAACCCTCTACATTTGTTTCTTAAAGATCTGTGGTACTTTCTCTTTTGTTAGGTCAGCTCTCCATACCTGCATAACATTTGTATGTGCTAATCAGTATTCATTCTAATTGTTTAACTAGATGATTTGGATAGGTAATTTTGGAAGACAACTTCATAGGAATTTTTCAGAACAAATATGCTATTTGTGATAAAATGCTAAAACATTTATAACATTAGAGCATTGTGTGTGCTTGAAAAGTGAACTTGGAAAATGCTTGGCAAAGTGATTTCTCATGACTCCTTCTGTAGAAGAGGAGACGGGGGAGAAAAAGTCCTGAACCCTTCACCACAGTACATACTTGTTCCTCCTCCGGGACTGGTGAGCACCAGAGAAGGATGTGGGGCTTCCATGCTTTTATGAAGTGTGGCCACTGCAATGATTTTTCTTTTATGTATGCATAGCTTTGTGACATCTTCATCTGCTTTAACATCTTCCGCAGTCCTCTGTTTCACAGCAGCTCCCGGATCAAAATTAAACACCTGGGAAAAGGACAGACTTCTTTTAGAGTACGTCTGTAAAAGCATTAAATAAAAAGATCCTTTCTTAAGAAACTTTTTTACATTGGTTAAGCCATAAATCTAAAAAAAACTTTCTCAAGTCTTTGAATTTAAGAAAAGCAACTTTATATAACGTAATAAATCTGCTGAACTCATGGTTTTTAGTGGCAAAGTAAATAATGAAAATTATCCTAATTCTAAGACAGCCAAGATAAATAAATATATGGAAAGGTATATTATCTGATAATGTTCCCAATTCCAGACACTTCTTGATGTTATAACAGTATAAAAACAAAAGAAATACAGTTTAAAGACACTAAAAGCTGACATTTCTACATACTAAGTTTTTCTTTGGCTTTATTTTATTACTATATTATCTTTTCACCTATTTTTAAAAATCTATTTCTCTAATTTATAAAAACTCTTCTTTATTGTGTAATACCTCTAAGCTCTTTCACATGCCACCCCTCCCCTTTTTGGAATGAGGTGACACAACACAAATAAAAAGGAACAGGCGTCTATTAATCCTAGTTCTAAAATTAGCACTATAATAGATATGCAGGGAATAATGACCTGTTTTTATAGTAAATAATATTTAATCATTTAAAATAATTTTACTTTCTACCTTGCAAAGGAGCAAAACAGTTTCACGTTTTGGATAGGAAGGTTCAGCTTTGTGATGTTAGAAACACATTTGTGGCAGATTTATCAACACCAGTGCTAAAAATAACTTTGCAGATTGAGCAGTTATAGTAGGGAGAGAAAAATAATGCATTATTAAATAATAAGCATAGGTATAGCTATAATAAAAAGGTGCAAAGAGGTTTTAATGAACATTTCATATGAATATAGGTTTGTCACCTTTGAAAATGACTCTGGAATTTGAACTATTTTCCACAATCATTAAGCATTCCAAAATGCATGCAAAAAGATACCTAATTAGATAAAGACTTTAAAATGCATATGTGATTGGAGAAGTAATATAAAAATGAAATGCCAAATGAGAAAAGCAAATATATGAAACATCTAAAAAGTAAAAAAATGCTGAGAGCTCTGCTGTGAAATGGTTACCTTGGGCAGAATAAGAGGACATTCCAAGCCACACTTGCATGTTCCGTCAGTAAGCAGGTATGTTTTAACCTGCTCCAAGCAAGATAACAAAGACCCACTGGGACTGTAAAAATAGTTTAAAAAAACATCAGGAAATAATTCTGACTATACACATTATATATAAAAAGGCATAATTTATAGTTTTACTGTCTTTCACAGGATAATATTTTCCTACTAAGGAAAAGCATTTTCTTTGTCAATATTATGTTAAGCTACTAAATTATAGCCTTTAGCACTACTGCTCTTTCTTTTGAACCAAAATATTTCTCAGAAAAATATAGATCTTCATAGAAAATTAAATAAAAGTATTTTGAAAACCAAGAGTGGACTAGGATGGGGAAAATGCTATTGTTAAGAAAGGACAGAAGCAGGTCAGAAAGGAATAAGACAACTACAGGAAAGGAAGTCATTATCATTTTAAACCAGAAAATCTACTCTTTAAGCTGTTTTGAGGAAAAACTGAAATTTAGGGACATGCTGGAGGTCAAACCAGAAAGTCGCTGAGTATAGAAGAGGTGGAGCTAGCAAGTTCTTTCCTTTAATCTTGTAAAAACAAGTAAAAACAGGTTTCTCTTTTTTCTCTATCATCCATGTGTTTCTTTGAAGATAGATCAGTGTGGCCCAACCCAAATTATACTGAAGGGGTACACCTTATTGACCAGGAAACAGGAGCCAAGCAGAGCTGACCAAAGATGGGGAACTCTTGAGGGAACAGGGTTTTAGGTGGCAGAAAGGTGACCTGCAAGTCCTCTGGCTGGTAAGTGGATAGTGCTCTCCATGTTATTACTCTTCGGGTTACAAAAGTCAGTAAGATACATGAATACTGATCAAGTTCAAGTCTACAGATTAGGTACTAATTCAGATGTCAGGATAAGTCTGACTTTTATCTATAATGAGGGTTAGTTTAAATGGGCAATTTGAATTTTAGGGCTTTTATTATTAAAATATTGATTTTACAATCTTGAAAATCATATAGTTCTCATTAAAGAATATATTTATTTATGACAGTTTACCAAAACCTTCACTTATGCCTTCTGATTCAAATTTGGATTTGACCAGAAATAATACTCTCCATTTCGTATACAAAGCATTACACTACTAGGGGTAGAGTCTTCTGTTCCTATGAAAATACAGATAGTAGTTTTGCATCTACAAACAAACCAGCTTCCAAATGTAGTTCATATTTTATTTATGGACAACCATGTAAGTGATTTACACAATTTTGTCAACTCGCTCATTCATTTATTTAGGCTAACCATTTTTTTCAGGTAAGAATAATAATTCCAATTTTATAGACTTGAGTTCTACCACTAGTCACATGTTTCTGGGGGTCTGCTAATTGAAATAAAACAAAATCACCAAATAGTTATTGTGTGAAGAATTCTTGAGTTTTGTGAAAAGAAACTGCCGAACATTTTACAGTTAAAGTAAGTGTACAGACTGAACCCTAGAGGAGTTTAATTGTAAAATTAAACCTGAAGACAGAAGTTCCTGAATTCTCTTAGAGTACTCTACTCTAGACACTTTAAAAACACTTCCCTTCAATCAGTCAGTTGGGTTTCCTTCAGTTGTACCTCTCTAATTAACTTCGGGAGTAATAATTACTGTAAAAGACAGTTACAAGTCTTATGGCACAGATGAAGCTTAGAAGATTGGAAGCAGGTGGGAAATTTAATGTGCAGCCTCAATGCCTCCCTGAGGCAGGAGCACCTGGAGACTAACCCAAAAATTATAGGCAAACTGCACATTGAGAAGGGAGCTATAGCAGGAGGGCTGGCCTCCTATACATGTTCAGATAGTAATTTAACTAGTTACATACAAACAAATCAAACCTAGGTTGACTTAATTTATTTGAAGGTGTTTTATCTTACCTGGCAAAGTTAGTTTCCAAAATAACTCTTAGTATACAGACTTAGATTTGAAGAACTCACACTAATAGGTAGTGATGTCTACTAAGAGTTAGAAAATCATGAACAAGATACAGATTCCCTGACTGAACTTGGTTTAACTTAATTTTTAGCAACCTGAAAAGCTGATTTATCTTTCATTGGGATGAAGAAGAAGTAAAAAAATTAAATGTTCAAGATTTTAGAGTCATTTGCTCTAAGCTAAACATACATTTGTTCCTTACAGACTAAAACAATCATAAACATGAACAATAAACACTGATATCTTGGTATATTATCTTAACAACAAGTATTTCTGGTGGTTTGTTAACAGCATTGGCAATAGGAACACTTTAGAAAAGTTACCCCATGTGTACACTTATCTACCATGGGAAAAGCTCCACATTCCCTGTTTTCTTATCCCTTTCCTGCAATTGATATAGAGCACATCTTTAATATTACAGAAACAAAGAAAATAATGCGCAAAAGAGTTTCCATTGGTAATTAAGTCTACCTCAAGAAACACCTTACACATAACAAATGAACAAACCCAGGAGAAAATCTGAACTGGCTTTTGAGTTACGGTATGAAGTCACTTGTGTTTAAATAACAGAAAATACTTCATTTATACAAGTAGATCTTTGCACAAATGGAGAATTCCATTGAAGCAGAGATACAAACAACTGCACTGAAAGTAATGGCATTAATGTAATGATGCAATGTGGTATCTTTTAAAAAGTTCTAAGTCTATTTCTAATAGTTCTTTTATTACATCACAAAGAAAGATTTATAGTATCCTAACTTTTCAGATACTTACTGATAAGCTACAAAGTAAGGAACTTAGGTGTCAATTATTTAGTAATGAGACTGAAACTTCTTGCCAACAGTTATTCCATTTAACTTTTCTACAGGGGACATATGCCATGAAAATTTAAAAGAGCAGGCACCTGCATTTTATTTGTGTGATTTTTACATGTGATGAAGAGTTATCTCCATCATGACTTTTTCTTTTTTACGATTATATGTAAGAGAAAAGGTTAAAAACTGCACACAAAAATAAGGAAATTATTTTTATTTAATATTAGGCATTAAGAAGTCTAATAATTAAAACTGTTTATGGATAAAAACACCCAACCTTACATCAGAAAAGGCAGGTGAAGCCTTATGAAGGAGAGAATAATAGTGTCAAGAGACACTGGGTCTATTTCCAGTATTTTACATCCTCCTGTGAATGTTGTAACGACGCCTATGTTTCTTTTAGAAATCTTCATATTTTTCTTTATCCTGGTTACAGATAAGCAGAATGACACCTTATATAAATACAAGTAATGCATAAAAATTCTCTCTTGTAACCTAAGGCAATTTACATTGCAAAATAGTACAGAATAAAAGCACTTGAATATTTCTAGCACAAAGATCATATCTTCAAATTTATTTGAGGTGCTGTCAGTCATGATATTTTATTCCCTCAGAGGAACAGACTCTGCTTTTTTAATTGGGGGGCTGCAAATTTGGCAGTAACACAAGCAATGACAAGGGCTCACCTGACATACAGCACTCCGTTTTGATCCACCCGGCGTTGCCAACCCACAGGAACTTGGATAGCTGGAAGCCCTCCATCCTTGTCCCCTCCGTCACACTCTTTGCCTCCATTCATTTTCTGTGTCTGCTTGGGACTCTCCAAAGATATCAGCAATAAGATGATATCCTTACATTACAGTGCATGATGGCCTTCAAAAACGGCCAACGCAGCACACTTGTTCCCAGGCTGTACAAAATGCATTGGGAAGCTTCAGCTCAGTTTGGAACCAAGTCCTTGAAATCTGCCATTGTGGAAAAAATCAGTTTCCCATTATCATCTACATTAAATAACGAATACTTAATTCCTAAGGATGGTCTACATGGGTAAAAAGGAGTGCTTCTGACTAAGGAAAATCATATTCACCAATGCCGGTACCTGTCTGAAGTGGGGGAGGGGAGGAGTGTAAAGTTTTTAGTTCAACATTTTGTCTTGAACCTTGATGGTGGACTAAAATAATCTCTAGTGTTTACAAACTGGTCTCATTTTTACAGTGTGAGTCGATTAATATTTCCAGCTACTACCCGCCTTTATAGGCCACATTCTTTAAACTTTCTTTTCATCTTCCAATCTGAATCCAAGATGTTGCAGGTTGGTTCATCTGATGTTTTCATGTCTTCAAAATTCCAATAATGTAGCCTGAAACATATGTAAATATGTAAACTGTATATTTAATGTTGAAAAACTGAGAACCTGCACACTTCTAAAAATAGAATAAATTGCTAAGTGTACCAAACCATTTGGATGTCCCCTGCCATCAAAATCACATGGCAAATTCAATGTCTTTCCTTCTCTAACTTGATCCACTTACTCTAGTTAAATCAATTAGCTTGCTCTTTACCACATGCAACTTTCTAATTACTAGAGATAGACCCATACTTATGGCATTACACACACACACACACACACACACACACACACACACACCCTACTTCTAACTCACAATAAAAATATATCTATCAAAAACTCTCATGATCTGACAACTGCAAAGTTATGTGTTAATCCAGTCACATTTGGTTACTTCTTAATTCCACATACCCCTACGATTTACTTTTCTTTTCTAATCATATTGGCCTAAAGAAGAAAAGGTTTCTTTTTTTAAAGGAAAAATATTAAAAGGAAATAAACTTACAGTACATTTGCAAATGTAGGTTTTACCCCACTGTTCTTGAACATACGAGTGGGAATTACTTTATAGTTATGATGTACAAGTTTCCCCCTATTACAGGGTACCCCCTTAATTCTTTTTTGAGTCACAAGGTACTGTTTGGGGAGGATATACTGGCTTGAAACAGCAGCAATCAATGCTAGTGCGGAATGCTTATAAGAGGTCATTTAATGCAACTATTAAAAAAAGATGGCAAATACATTCTAAAAAAGATTTAGCATGTAGTTCTTACAAAGAACGTGATGTCAGAGTTGCTAGCATTATTTGTTGTGGTAAACAAGCCTTTTTATAATCAATTTAATATATAGTGTGTGATTAATTTGTGGGATTCATGAAACTACACTGAAGGATGAATGAAAAAATGTTTTAATGTTATATGAGTGGGACTTACGGCTTGTGATAAAAATTTCCAGTGACAGATTCAAAATACGTTATTATCTCAAGTAACTTAATCGAAGTGAAGGTAATATACTCTGGAAAACTGTTAAATGACTTAAAATTCATATGGAAGCACTAATATGGTTTTAAAAATTTTAAATAAAAAAGTTAATATTTTAGATAATGTTTAAATATGCATGTACAACAATTAACAAATTAAACAGTATAAACAGACATACAAATACTTAATCGACATTCCTGGAAGTCTACATATTTAAGTTAGCCCCAAGCCTTTCTTTTTGTTTGCTTTGGATCTCTTCATTGGGAAAGCAGAAGAATATCTTATAGTAAAGGGCATGCTGTATTCAGGCACAAGCCTTACTTGTACCCTTGACTCTGAGATACATTAAAGGTGCTGTAATGAAGCATTATTTAGCTGCAAGTCAGGGAACCTTGGGTATGGGTGTAGGACACATTGGCAGGCAATGGGGAAAAAAAGCAACAATCTTCTGGGAAAAATGTGGGGTATAAAGAAGAGTGCCAAGTAGTAACAGCCTCAACAGTGCCTCAAGCTGGTAATTTGCACTGCTGGGCCCACTCCACTGTGTCTGTGCTTCTCACAGAAATGACCCACTTGCAGGTGTAGTGCCCCATTTCTGTCCCCCATTCACTGCATCTTTAACCAATATCCCTGCTAATCGTTTATGTGTTTATTCATATTTTATTCAACAGTTAGCAGCTACTATGTACTAGGTACAATGCTGTGTGCTATAGTATAAAAGTGGTAAGTCGCCATTTCATCCAAAGCCCAGTGTAATGTATGGCACTAAGGGGCTGCTCAGTGGGGAAGAACAGAAAGGAAGGAGTGAAGGAGGGTCAGAGGAAGGAAGGATGGAAAAAGCAAGGAAGGGTCAGTTCCTCCTTCTAGGTCAGTTCCTGGCCTAGTGGAGTAACCAGTACTAGTGAAAGACAAATTTTCTGCCATGGACTCCCAGTTTTGCCAAATAGCAACAGACACTGATGACTGAATCTGTTCTTCTTTCTTTTTCTTTTACAACCCCTGTTCATAATCATTTTATTATCCGTTTTCCAAAATAAATCTATTCAGGGGTCTCTAATGATTATATTGGATCAGCTCTCATTTTCCCTACTTTTGAGCCTTCTGACCACTTGATGTCCTTTTTGTTTGAGTCAGTCTGGTCTTGCGTGTGACTCCTACTTTCCTGAGACTTGTTGGCTTGCTCTGACTAGTAAGTAATTTGTGGATCTGCCCAGATAATAACATTGGAGTGATTCCTGCCAAGTGTCTCCCTCATACTTCAGTAATCAAATATACAAATATCTGATGGCTAGATTTTGCTTACACCAGAAGTTCTCAAAGTATGTTTCTGAGACAAGCATCATTATTGTCAATAACATCTGGCAAACTTGTTAGAAATGCAAATTCCCAGACCTGACCCCAGACTTAACTAAATTAGAAACTCTGGAGGGCGCTGTTTATTAACAAGCCCTCTAGGTGATTCTGATGTATGTTCAAGTTTGAGACTCACTGGCAAAGACTAATGCCCCCGCTTCCCTTCTCAGGACATGGCCAGTTTTACACCTCCACGTCTGCAGGTAGCCAGCCCTCTACTTCCTTTTGTGTGTGGGAGGATTATTCTTTTTTTTTCCCCTGACACTTCAGCCTTCCAGAGGAGACATCTCAATTGTAAGGGCCTTAGGACTCTCTCACAGAGTAGAATCCAGTAATATAGCATTATTATTTATCTATAAGTAGCACTAATTTCCTCGATAGTCATTTTGTGAATTTGGAAAATGCCAAGAAGTTTGAAGATGAAGATAAAAATTGAACTGTAACCTTATGGCTGAATAATAACCACTGCAAACATGCAAGTACCTTGTTTTAAATCACTGTTGTTAGAAAATCTTAAAAGCATACATTAAAAAAAAGAGTTTAACATAATAAACAATGAACTACCTTTCTAAATTCATAATGTAAACATTGTGTCAGTTATGCTTATTTTTTAAAGACTTAGAAAACATTACAGATGAAGTTAAATACTATCCCCCACCCCTACTCCATTTCTATTCTTAGTTCTAGTCCCCTCCCTCCCACCCTAAAGGTAATCACTATCACGATTCTGGTCTGTAAACTTCCGGGCTAGGTTTTTCTATGCTTATTCCTTACATGTGTATATGTAAACAAAATTTGGGATTTTTATACCTGTTTGAAAATTTTACATAAATACTATTAAATGTATATAAATAAATAAATAATTCTGCACCCTGTTTTTAAAAATTAAACATTGTTTTGAGAGCTATCTTTGTTGAGATATATCAATCTGTCTCTGTTGCAGATATATTGATCCAATTCATTGATATTTAATATCTGAATAGTATTCTATCTATGATTATACAACTATTCATCTATCGGTATATCAATTACATCAATGTTTGGTTGTAGGGTCTGCACATTTTCAATTTTACAGGCATTGCCAAATTGCTCTTCAAACTAGTTGTACAGATTACAAACTTTTTCTATGTATAAATGTGTCTTTTCCCTTTAAATATTGAGTCATTACAACACTTGGTATTTTATTTTTGTCCAGAACATTTTATTATGGCAGTTAATATTTTTCCAAAATACAATTTTACTTGGTTAGAGTTTTCTTGGATAGATGTAGATAATTTATTTAATTACACAAATTTTTCTCCTAACTTCTTACAATTACAAACAAATCTGAGGTAAATATTCCTGTACATAAATCTACGGCCATTTTGATAAAACAGGATTGCATAATTTTAAAGTCCTTCATAAATTTCTTGAAGTGTCAAGAGGGTAGTTTTAGGAATACATTTCATGCCATATTTCTTAAACTTTTGAAACCCATGCATGCCCTCTTTTGCTAAATATTAGAATCTATTCTTCATATCTCCAAGATCCTGATAACTTTATTTTCTGTATAGGCCAATCAATCATTCAGTCAAGCTTTATTTTTATAATTTGTGTTCTAAAAACAACAGTGTCTCCTTTACCCTCCAATTTTTATAAAAAGCTACACATCTACAGCACTTACCAGTCACCTCTCCTATAGATTCCATTATGACCCCATCCTGTTCATATGGTTTAGTTTAAACCCAATAGACACAGGTTAAAATAGAAATGATATTGTGATATGAAAGGTACCTCCATTTCACTAATATTCTAGATCAAGAATAAATCTTATACTTAGGACATAAATTTGTTTCACAAACACTTTTGGTAATAATAATGAAATTCAAAGAGAGGTGGTGTGTGTGTGTGTGTGTGTATGTGTTCTCAGGAGAATATATGCCACAATTCTCCCAATGTTTTATTTTCAGGATTCCTTTTGATATGCAAATTAGCCTATGAGAATTGGCTTTTGGTGAATTAAATTTTAGTAAGTTAATTTATATCTTTACAGTGGCTTTTCTGACCATGAAAATTTCTAATTAGATATCACCTTCTCAAAGAGACTATACTGTAAACCCAAGGTACTCTCTCACACTTTGTTAATTCACTGATCCCTCTTATTACCTAAATTTTTTCTTATCATTTATTTGTTTGTTTTTTTATTATCTCTCCTCACAAGAATGTAAACTCCTTTAGGGCAGGAATCTTGTCCTTCTAGGACCCTTCTATGTTCCCAGTTTCTGGTATAATACCCAGTCTATAGTCGATACTTAAATACTTAATGAAGACTATGCATGTTCTAATCAGTCAACATAATTTTATATTCTGATTTTTACCATGTAGGCAAATTTTAGCAACATATGTCTAAAAATGAAAGAGGTTTTGAAGAGAAGCCAATGAGTATTTGACAAAATACACAACAGATTTTTTGCTCTAAATTTGTTCCTGATGATCTCATAACCTCTAAATAATAATTTTTGTGTAGAAAAAAATATAATAGAGCTTCTAAGAAAATTAATATGCCAACTTTATACTTTATTTGCAAAGTGCATCAGAGTTTTATTTAAGTGGCAATATATATAGATACTTAATTGAATTAATAAAGGGAGCACTAAAATAAATAAATGGAATAGTATAAAAATTAAAATTAATGCAATATACCTTTTTAAATCTGCTTTACTGACATTCTTATCAACTTAAGAATAAACTCACTATGTAGGGTTAATATAAATTTTAAAAGTTACATTACAAAACCCACAAAAACTGAGTATCAGAGAATATGACATCATGAAAATAAGCATACATCCTTCATAAATCCTTCTGAATAACACTAAACATAATAAATTATCTGAATAATGTCATACAAACTTAATTAAAGGTAAAAATAATAAACTGATTTCTGAATCATGTGATGAGTAAATTCTATTAAAATGTTTATAATGGCATCACAAATTGATCTTGTGCTCTGTGGGGTTATTCAGATACACAGTAGCAGGAAATGAATACCCAGTGAACTACTTGATTTATCAAGGTAAGATTATGTAAATTAGGTAAAAACCCAGAATTTAATATGTTATATAAATCTAAATCACTTATACTTTTCAATACTATGATTATAAACTTAGCTCATGAAATATCTAAAGTTAAATAAGAAGTCCACGTTATTCCTACATTTACAAGAGTGAAGACCTCATGTTTTGCAACTGAGAACAAGTTGCACATAAACCCTACCTCCATATTTAAATTCCAAGACAATATGTACACACAACAGATACAATTGGATTTAAAAGAACATCAGCATTAGCATTTTAGAGAGTAATGATGAGTGGCTACAATATAATTATCATTTGATTGGGTAATAAATGTATATACTCATAATCATTATTAGTTAAATCATGCTTGTTAGAGAAACCCTAAATGACATTTTCTCTTCTCAATAGTCTCTCACTCATATATCAATTACTCAAACAGCTCCTTCATATCATTTAGCCAGCACCCTCCATTCAACCTTCCCATGTGTTTCACCTTTCACCTACTTCTGCAAGTTATGCATCTCTACTTATAGGCACGCTTAATCTTGCAGTTATATCTTCTTCCATTAAAAAAAACCCTTCCAATAAATCAGCTCCATTTTCAGTCTGGTTATTATTAATATTTTCATTTGGTTCTTATCTTCACTGTGCAGCCACCTCTTCCAAAATATATCTCTCAGATACATCCTTTGTAAGAGACCTAATCTCTGCCAGGCTCTCCTTACTCACTACAAACTACCCCTAGCACATTGATGTTTGTTGTATACAGTTGTATAAGGATACCTTAAATAATCCTTCCTGCCCTGATCACAGAAGCTCTCTAGTTCCAGATGTCCTTGCCCTTTCATTGCAGTAGAGTGTAAAAGTTCACAACCTGTACAAGAGAGATCCCATGCATGTAGAAAGGCTACATTTTTTCACAAACTCTGAAGGTAAGGGATGGGCTCCTGAGAGTCAGGCCAGTTCTGAGGGTCAAGGTAATAAGTCTCTTGGCCTATCCCAATCTACAGTCAGGAGGATTATTTAAATCAGGCCATTTCCTGCTACCCAGGTTCAACAACTCACATTCTAGTCACACAGAAACATTCAGACAACTAAATGCTGAGTGTAGTAGACTGCTCTGGCCACAGATATTTTGTAGTTCCTTCCATAAGGAAGTGGGATTTATTACGCTACACTTTGAATCTGGGATGACCCTGTGATTTACTTTGACCAATGGAATATGATGAATATTGATGAGTGGTCAAGTTGAGACCAAGCGTTAAAAGGCCTTGCATCTTTTATTCTTGCTTATTGTAAGGCAATTGTCACATGAACAGCCTGAGGTAGCCACTTTGAGGATGACAGACCATGTGGAAAGGGAGAAGTTGAGCTTGTCCAGCAGGTCCAGCTGAGGCCCCAGACATGTAAGTGAGTCGAGCCAACATTAAAACCCATAGAATCAGGAGTATTATTTCAAATAGCCAACAACTACTCTGGAACCAAATGGAAATACATGGCCTTATTTAAATGAATTACAGTATTGAGAAGCCATATAGCTCTACCCTTTAATAGCTCATAAACTTGGGCAAGTTTTAAACTTTCTTTCCCTATAAAATGGAGATAATAGCCTTACAGAATTGATTTGGGACATAGTAAGTTAAGTCTTAAATCAGTATGTGGCCCATCATAAATATCCAAACTGTTATTATTTATACATCGCAATTAAAATCATGCTATAGAAAATTTAATAGCACTGGGAAAAGGTCCATGATACTGTCAGCTGAAAAAAATACTACAAAGTTGCATCCATAATTATAAATCTTCATTTACAAAAATGCTACTATAGATGTAGATACAGGTATAGAACAACAACATTATTCTCTCAGTAGTTGTCTCTGGATAATAAGAACATGAGTGATTTTTAGTTTTTCCATTGCTTTTCTTTACTTACAAAATTTTCTACAATAAAAATGTATTGGCTCTATGTTCAGAAAAAATTATTTCCAAAAATTTAAATGTTATATCTACAGAATAGCTAATTAATATCTTCCTGATTCTCAAACGCATAAGGGAAGCTTTTTATTAGAAACAGTTACCAGCTTTGTGCCTAGTATTATGCTATTATTGCTCTTTCTGTTTTAGCTAAGTACAGAAAAATATATGGAGAGATAGAAAGAATACTGCATTAACCTGGATTATGTACGTACTAATGAGAAAAATTAAGTCTATCCCTTTGATTGGTTCTAAAATGCCTCAGGGTGTCACTCTCAACTTTTCTGCTTAGATTGTCATCTCTCAACCTGTTCTTTTTGTTTTTCACTAAACCAAAACTTACTGTATTTTGCTATGTATAATGCACTCCTGTGTATAATGTGCACCCATGTTTTGGCCCAAACTTTCAGGGAAAAAAACTTTCATTTTAATATAAAGGAACTTTAGCATTTATTTTTAAACATATTGTGGTACAAGACATTTTATGTAACAAATAATTGCAAATCACAAGAACAGAAATAATTGCAAGGCACAAGAAATTTTATGTATACTTTTTTTTATATAAAGAAACCTGATTATCATATTCCCGGGTATTATTTTACATATGGATATCAATATTGATTTCTAGATTTACATTTTTAACTCAAAACCTATATAAAAGAATTAAAAAAACACACACATATATATATATACACACAGAATTAATGTTACCCATGTATAATGTGTATCCTTATTCTTCCCTCACAAATTGGGCAAAAAAGTACACACTGTACATGGCAAAATAATGGTATTTATCTCAGTTTAAATGTTACTCCCTCATAGAGGCCTTCCAGGTTTCCCTAATTACTATTTGGCTTTCCAAGTCTAAATGGGGTTCCTCTTATAATTTCCCCATACAATATCCAGTAATTCATATATGTTACTATACATAACTGAACTATCTCTTTGTCCTTGCCATTCTGTATGACTACAAAGAAAAACAAATTGAGACAGTTAACTTCATTAAAGATTTCCTTTGTGCCTCTAAAAATACAAGAAAATGAAAAGTGAGGGTCCATATGCATATGAAGAATCATTATTCATTTTAACTTTCTTAAAAGCTGAAAAGTGAATAATCACCAGCTCTCAAATACACATCCTTAAAAAAATTTTAGAGAATTGTTTCAAAGTACAATAATACAACAGAATATCTATGAACTAAATAATAAATTCACTATAATTCTAAGAAAAAATACTTTATAATTTACTTTGATATATTAACCACCAGTACAGTTTGCTATTTTTGCTTTTCTATAGTATAGGGAAATTTTTCATAAGAACTATTTAGAAAAATGACTTGTCTGCATTTATATGATCTATTTTAGAGTATACTAAGCAAGTTTAAGGGATAATTTTTATATCTTATCTATGCATTACCGGTATTTTGTTCTATATGTATAGGTTAAATCATTGCTGAAAAATGATATACATCAATACTGTTTTTTTCCAAAACTGTACTAAGAATTAAACAATTGTGAATTATGCCCATTTGCAGTTGTGCAATATAATGAAACTACTATTTATATACTCTTACTATAAAAATGCTTAGTATTTTTCAAGTCACCTGGCAGAGGATATCAAGTTCCTATTCCAAGCAATCAGTTCTGTAGGGAGATAATGGTATCCCCTAGTAACCTTGAAAATCTAGTTGCTCTTAAAGTGAAAATATGAAGACTCCTTAGCCATCGAAGAAACCCATTCAAAAGTCTCTAAATATGTGTAATTCTCTAGGAACACTTACGTCCAATCAATGTCTTCAGCAAATATAATAAAATGTAAATGATAACTAACATCTAGTAAATTGTCTGATAAGGTCTCTTAAGAAGCAAGAGGAGGATATTCATCGTCTCTTGGTATGTATGAGCCAAAAGCAAACAATCTCTAAGCCCCATGAAATAAATGATCTTTGACTGTGTCTACGCAGCTTACCTATCAGTAACAAAGTGAGTAAGTAGGAATACCTGCAGATGTTTAGTGGTGTCATATTAGGTGTCTCAAAGAGACTCTATTTAGCATTTAACTGCTCACTGGAATGCTAAGAGAGGCAGAGAAAATGTAGCAGCAGCCACAGAAACTTATGCACAAAGTACTCAGGTTGGAGAGGAAGGGAATTTTAATATCACAAAACCAGACATAGGGCAGTTTAGAGCATGTGCTGAAGAAAAGCAAAACCTGTAGAAAATAAAGTCTTCAATTTAACAAATAGTTAAGCAAAAACAGAGAACCAAGTTACAAATAGGACTCCAGGCCAAATCTCACCTGTCGAAGTGTTTGGCTTGAATGCAATTTAAGAATAATAATAAAAGCGAATTAGTTGACAATATTTAAACCAAAATATTTCACATGAAAATTTTCATTTCCTGCTTTACCTGAGAAACTGGACAATGCGGTAACACTAGGTCAACATTCCTGCCTTGCAACAATTATCTGGAACGGAGCAGTGGCTGCTCCATTAGAAAGGACTTGGCTCTCCAGTTCAATGCAGTGGCTTCCTGCTTCATTCCCACCAGCCTGGCCTCTGTAGGCACTTGGGTTTCCAACCTCTGGAACAGAAAGGACCTTGAGATGAGGCTTGAAGGACTCACATTAGCCCTCGATAAGAGGTACAGCTTACTTTTTTCTAATGACCACTTAATTTGCACTTTTTTCACAAGGGAGGAAGCTGAACTCTCAGTGGGTCATCATGCATTATTAGTATGTGTAGGAGCCACCAGTAAGCCAGCTAAACCCACAAGCAAACAGTTAACTTTCTTAATGAAACTGAGCTGCCCCTGAAATTGTGGTGATTCTTGAATTAGAGGAGGTAGAGGGTACAGAAAATTCTTAATTCAACTTCAATCCTCTCTCAGCCTTACCTTCTCTCTTAGCACCACCATCAGCAATACAACATTATTATCATCTTGGGAACTCATTTTAGGATCAAAGAGTTATGGAACTAAATTGTATATTACATCATTAAGAATCATAAAATGTCATTGTTCTATTTTCTGTCTTTTAAAATCATTTTCTTTTAGCAAATAGGACAAAATATTTGTAAGGGCTTTCAAAAGTGTACAAGACCTTATTACCCCTTATTCTGTATTCTCCTAGCCATCAGGGAGCCATTGATAAGGCTCTTCTTCAGCCCCAGTGAAATAATGCTCGTGACAGTCTAACTCATTTTGTTCTGTTTCCATAGTCACTGAACAACCTTCTCATTATTTGGTGGATTTCATAGGTGCTCTGATATCAGTAAGTTAGTGACCTGGATATCAGGTACATATGAATATATTTCAGACAATGAAAATAAACAAACAAATAGATTACCTGGCTTATAAATTAATTTTTTGTGAAGATAAGATGGTCTGTTTCAGACCCTAGAGGACCATCATCCTTGAGAACAATGGCAAGTCAATTTTTTTAAGTTGGAAGAGTAAGGACCACATCCTGGGCCACAGTGATCCCACAGATACTTCTCTACCTTTGAGGTCTTTCTTGATAGCCAGTCTACCTTTTCTTTTGCTTTTTGCTTTTGGGCCAAGGCAGAACAGAGAAATTTGTAGGACAGGGTGCAGCAGCATGGTAGAGCATAGCTATTCCTCAGAAAGCAGCCAGGACAGACAAGGAGCAAATAAGGGAAATGGGACCACGGTTAAATAAGTAGATTTCCATAATCCTGATACACTAAAAGTACTCCAAGCATTATATTTAATGTTTTAAATATTTATTGGGTTACTACATGAGACACTGGATGGACAGTAGAAACCCCAAAATAAAGAGAACACAGTCCTGATCTGAAGTTGCTTACTGCCTAGGAGGTGGGGGGTGGGGAGTTGAGCAATCAAGTAAACAGGTAATTACAACACTGAATGAAAGTCAACTATGACATGGCTAAGTACGGAGAGCCAAACGAGCACAAAGAAAGAGCTAGTCTAGTATACAGGGATTAGAGAAAGTGGTGTGTGTGTGTGTGTGTGTGTGTGTGCGCACGCGCATGTGAGACAATACATCGAATGATGTGTAGAGATTAGATAGGCCAAAGAAAAGGTGAGTAGGGGACCCAAAACTTCACATAATCCATGTAAATGATCTTAGCTCCAAAAGATTCATATTGAAGACTACATTTCTGTCTGGTAATAACAATTCCAATATTGTACTAATTTTTGATGGTAAGCAAGCATAAAGGTCTCATTTTGTCAGACCTTTTAACCTTGAGATATGATAAGTCATGAAGTCCTAATGAATATTTTCCATAGAAAATCTGGATGCCTGCCTGATGCCTGAAATAGAAAATGATGACCTGACATCAAGATAAACAAATATTGTTTTCTAGAAGAAATACTATCAAAGAATGATGATTCATTTCAATAATAAAGTAATATTAGATGTGAGGACATTGGAAGCAGAAGCTGAAAGGAGCAAGATATGGATGAGGGAGTCACAGTCTATAGAAAGAGTAGTTCAAAACTATTTGGAAGCATATTCTTCAATACAAAAAAATCCATAACTGATGAAAGTAAGATGACTATTGTGCTAAAGTTATTTTAGCCTAATATATAAATAATATTAGCTAACGGTTACCTTACCATCTTTTGGAAACTGTACTGAGCACTTTATACATATGTTAAGTCATTTAATCCTTGTCACAACTATATAAGTGCTGTTATTTGTTTTTTCTTAGAGTTGAGGAAACTGAGGCAAGAGAAATTACATAGCTTTACCTTCTCTCTTCCTCTCCGATAATTTATATCTCCTTTTCTACTTTATTTTGTTTCTCCTAGGTATTTATCGCTATCCAACATATTACATATTTTACTATTTACCCTATTATTGTCTCTCTCTTCTGACAAAAATGTAAGCTTCTTGTGTACATGGATACATTAGTTCATCACAACAGACAAGAATCTACTATTTTTTTGCATTGGGTTCAATAGCTCCTTAAAGAGTGACTTCGTATAAAGCCTTTTTTGTTTCTCATAGCACAAAGTTCAGAACCTTTATGCTGG
This sequence comes from Lyroderma lyra, assembly GCA_004026885.1. NCBI lineage: Eukaryota > Metazoa > Chordata > Mammalia > Chiroptera > Megadermatidae > Lyroderma > Lyroderma lyra. The sequence continues at coordinate 138,994 of PVJL010002964.1, forward strand.
AGCAAAAAATATTTGTTGAGTGAACGATGAGCACAAATAGTCAATAAGCATGTACCGAGCCCTTGCCAGGCTCAGCACTGCACTCATCACCATAAGATAGGGAAGTACAAAATACCATCAGTGCTTTCCCAGAACTTAACATTAGGAATAGGTAGAAGCATGAAAAATACCTAAGGTACAAAATAAGAAGTTCTCACATTTCATTACCTCCATGCTTCAATCATCAAATGTTGGGTAAAATTGTTTACTCACCACTCCATCTAAAACACCCTAGTATTAAACTTGCATTAAACTTTCTTGGAAATGCCAGGGGCATTCACAACTCTACACCGAGGCATGTGCTGTTCCCTGGACTTAGAAAGATTTCCTCCCATTTTTTTTGAGACTTTTTATTTTTCAGTTACATTTGACATAAAGTAATGATATATTGGTTTCAGGTGTACAGCATGGTGATGTGTTATTTATGTAACTTACTAAGTCCTCATTCTGATACACCTGGTTCCCCTCTGACTCCATACATAGTTATTATAGTGTTATTGACTATATGCCCTATGCTGTACTTTACATCCTTGTGACTGTTCTGTGACTATAAATTTGTACTTCTTGATTTTTTTCCCCTTTTTTATCCATCTCTCCTCCCATCACCCCAACAAATCCAGAACCCATTTGACACTACACAAAGTTACTGCAACCTTATTGACTACATTCCCATGTTATACTCTATATCCCCATGATTATTGCCTTGTAACAACCAAACTAAACTTCTCAATCCCTTCCCCTTATTTTAGCCACTTTCCCACCTCCCCTCCCATCTTAAAGAAGTCCCTCTAACATTCTTTGTAGAACTGGTTTGGTGGTGATGAACTTCTTTAGCTTTTTTTTTTGTCTGAGAAGCTCTTTATCTGTCCTTCAATTTTGAATTCTAGCCTTTCTGGACACATTATTCTTGGTTGTAGACCCTTGATTTTTACCATTGAATATTTTCTTCCATTCTCTTCTGGCCTGCAAAGTTGCTGATGAGAAGTCAGCTGAGAGTCAAATGGGTGTCCCCTTCTAAGTGACTACTTGCATTTCTCTTGCTGCTTTTAAAACTTGTCATTTTAATTATGATGTGTCTCGGTGTGTTCCTGTTTGGGTTCATCTTGTTTGGGACTCTGTGTTTCCTGGGCTTTTATATCTATTCCTTTACTAGGTTAGGAAAATTTTCAGTCATTTTATCTCTAAATAAGTTCTCGATCCCTTGCTTTTCCTCTTCACCTTCTGGTAGACCTATGATGCGAATGTTGTTATGCTTAATGTTGTTCCAGAGGAATCTTAAACCATTCTCATGTTTTTTGATTCATTTTTCTATTTGTTGTTCTGATTGTTTTCTGTTGGCTTTTCTTGCAAATGACTGCTTTGTATTTCTGCTTCATCTAGGTGACTAATTTTATTACATTCTTCATTTCAGTTAATGTAATCTTTATCTCTGCCCAGTCCTTTATAATGGTGTGTATGTCTTCCTTTATGCTTGTTATCTCTATTGAAATTATCATTAAGTTCCCTGAGCATTTTTATAATCCTTGTTTTGAGCTCTTTCTCTGATGGGTTCTTTGTCTCCATCCCTTTTACTTTGATTTTCTGCTGTTCAAATTCATTGTGAGCTCCCTTTCTCTGGTTTTTCATTCTGGCAGGCTCTCTATAGATATTCTGCTTCTTAGCCTGACACTTGCTGCTGCAGTTTCTTTGGTGTTCTCTGCTGATACTGGGTGGGCAGAGGTCTGGAGGGCAGAGGCAGCCAGGATTTGTGCCTTTGCTTTCTTCATGGGGCTGTAGGGCTGCCCAGGTAGTATGGGTGTAACTACGCCTTTCTGTTCTTGGTTTGCCCTGAGGACTCTGCCCTGAGTCTTGGGGTCAGGCCTATATGCTGGTCTCTTAGACCGGGCTGGTTGTGGGTCATGAAACGCACACTCAGTCCTCTCCTGCTTTTCCTTCCCACCAGAGGGAGGTTGTGCTGTGGCTCTTCACAGCCCCCCCGTCTCTTGGAACAGGAGTGTAGTTGGGCCACTGCATCATGCAGACTTGCACCCCTGGGGGCCCAAGTGAGGTCTGCTTGAGGTTACCGACAGCCCTTGCCTCTGGGCCTTCTTCTCCCTGTCCCTTGGACCGAATGAGGTCTGGAACACTCACCCGCCACCTTTATTTTCCTCCCTCCATTGGTGGTAGAATTCCAAGCAGGGACCTGCATGTGGCCTGCATCTCTGTACTACCCCTTTTATTTCTCCTTTGTTTTCCCCACTGCCCACCTGGAGGTACTTTGATACGATGAGTGGGTTTATTAGTTTGTTTGTGCATTTTGTAGGGAGTCCTTTGTTGAATCACAGATGTTTTATTAGTTGTAATCTCCAGGGGAGTTTTTCAGGGGTCCCTCTCACACCACCATTTTGTTGCTCCTTCTTCTCACTTTCTTAAAGAAATCTTCTCTTCTTTAACTAAACTCCAGGGTCAATTCCTCCATGAACACCCCTCCAGCCCCTGCTTAGAATTACTTGTTCATTCCTCCCATACTACAGTGCTGTTTACATACATGTAGCAACACTTATCACAGTCTGTTTTATCTACATACCTTCTTTGTTTCATATATCTTTGTGTCTGTGTTTGTCAAACACATTACCATGTTCATGGTATGCAAACAGAGTGCTCTGAGTTGAATTACTTGTGTTTCTCACCTTTCAAACTACTAAAGAACTTTTTTAACTCCCTTAAAGTATAACTATAAACAGAAAAGTTCTTGTGAATAGTATGTTAAAACTACCTAGTGATATACAAGGCTAACTGTATGCGTGTATTCAACTAAAATTAAATAAAGGCTAAATAGAATGACTTTTCTTATTTTATTTTCAGCACTATTTCTAGATTTAGGGAATTTCTCCAGTACTTAGAATAGTGCCTGTTACACAGAAAAATTACTTGTTGAATAAATAAATAATTGTATACAGACCATGTCATTAAATGCTAAAGTGTCAACATAAACTAAATGTACTAAAGGAACTCAGAGATGAGGTAACAAGTAACAGAATAGTGATCTAAGGTTTAGGAAATTAGGTGTTTGCAATTTTCTAGCTGCATAACTTTGAACAAGACACTTAACCTGAGCTCCAATTCTTCAATTTGTAAAATTAATGGATTGGAACAGACCAAATTATTTTAGTTGTAGATCTCTTTTGTCTAATATACTCTAAGTGGAACTTCCGTTATATAAAAAAGAAAAAGAGATTTGTTAGTAATAAGTCATTTTATAAGACCAAATTATAGTATGACTTATCAAAATCTATCAATAAGAATAATGGACTACCCTGATTAGTAAAAAGCATAAAATCAAGGGACATGGATGATAGTGGCAATTTTAAGCCTCCATTAACAAATTCATTTCTGTACTTTGTTTTGGCTTTATAACATCAAGACAACTCTCAATAATAGAAAAGCTATTGCAAATGGCAAGATTCTTTAAGTAGCTAATTTGGCTTTGGCAATATTAAGATCTTTTCAATTAACATAGTCTAGAAGCTTGAAGGAAGAATAAAGAAAATTTTTTTTCCAAAAGTGAATGATCATATCTAATCATTACTTATGTTTCTACTCATGAATACAAAATAGGCAAGAACTATTCCAACCTTCAAGAAAGCATGCAAACTTACTATAATATAATTTTATCACATTAATTTGTCATTGAAATATTGTTAAGGAGTGATAAGGATACATGGCAGGAAGATGTTCTTACAAGAACATCTTATTTGTATTTATTCATGGAGTATAGGTATGCTGCAGTGGTGTTCTTGCTTGCATAATTTGATTTGGATATATAATAATAATAATACACTAAAGTTTTTAAAAAGTTCAGATAAAAACTTAAAAATGCATATTCATAAAAAGTTCAAATATCTACATAAAAAATGGCAGCAAAACTTTGGTCAGCAGTCCATAAAAATATAAAGTAGCAGCACAGTTTATTTCTGTTTCATGATATGTTCATGTATTACGATTTGGTATAACACAGTTAAGTGTATATGTTATTTTTATTACAGTGTTAAGATACTTTATATTTTTATTTTATTTTATTATTAAATTTGTTGAGGTGAAAATCATATAGGTTTTAAGTGTCCAATTCTGTAATACATCACCTACGTGTGCTCACAACCCACAGTCAGTTCTATAAATTTGTGTCTAACATTTGGGAAACTCTGAAAAACCTCCTCTGATTCTGATGCTCTTCTGGTTCTTTTGATTCTATCATTTCTACCTAGACCAGAAAAGCAAGAAAGACTTTTTGAAGATGACTTCAATGTCTTTCAACTCAACCTTACATACTTCTACTGAGATAACATAGCCGCGGGACAAGGAAGAGCCTGATCAGACCGAAGTGGAGAACTTGTATTAGAGAGTATCATGAACAGAGCTTCAAAAAACATGTCCATCTTTCTAGTACAGGGTGAATCTCTATGTACATAAGCTAAAAACAGCTCTGGTATCATATGGACTCATATGGACTCAGGACAGTTTTCACATAAGCATTGCTGGTCTATAGGTCTCTTAACTTACAAATGCAATTTCATTCCTATATAACTATTTTGTGAAAATGACATCTGCCAGATGTAAAGTAACTTCTCATTGATTCTGCCTTTATTTACTTGAAGCGCATATTCTGATTTGAACTACAGAAGAAACTCTTAACTGACCTCCACTTAAATCACACAATTAATCAAAACAGCATCTCCATTTGAAAACAAACCAATGTCTACCTCTGCTCACACCACTTGAGTTGTATGCTTTCCAGTATCAGCTATTTTTTCCAAAGCTGTCTGAGCCAATAATAGTTGCCGGTGTCATTTAGAAATTTAATAAAATATTTGTAAGATAAAATATTAGTATAAAAAGAGAATGGCTTTTTCCATGAAAATTAAGGTAAAGGTATAATTTTTAACACCAGCTTATTAAAAAAAAGAGGTCAAATAAGATGGTAAAGAAAAGAATCTTGGGGGAAAAAAACCTTAAAAATCATGAATAATTCTGCATTCAGACCACCTGGGGAGTGTCTTTGAGTTATTGTTTCTCCCCAAAGTTAAAAAAAAAAAAAAAAAAGCAAAATATATTTGATGTTATAGTATTGGTGCAAAGACAATGTACTCTAATATGTAAACTCATAATTAAAGAAAGGCATTGATTGAAAAACAGTGTTGACTGAATATACACTTTTACATTTTCAGTTAAAACTAAATATTTAATTATAAGTATTTTTTATGATTCTCTGTTCAAGTAAATCTTTTCAATTAGTTGAACCAATTACAGGTTCAAATTCTGTTGGATAAGAGGCCTTCTCTATCGCTGTTACAAAATTAATAATTATTTGTTGGTGAGACTCTAAATTTCATAGAGAAATGATGAAGTTGTTTGGGATTTCAGGTTTATTTTCATTTGGTTTTCTTATTAATTTAGAAAAACACTGGAAAAGAAGTTATAATTATTGAATAGAAAATCTTTAGTGAGAAATAAAAACTCTGAAAATAGATATACCTAACAATATCCTAGAAATACTTCACACAAAAAATTACAGAATTACAGTTAGAAATTGATCGATCTATAGTTAACAAATATTTCTCAGAAACTGATAAATAGGCAAGAAATCAATAAAGATATACAAGATCACAACTACACAGTTAACATGCTCAATGTAATGGAAATACACAGAGAACTACATAAATGATAGGAATTATAGATACACATTTTTAAAAAAGCAGGTAACAGACTGGAAAAATTAGCATCATATGGGGGTTAAGAGCATGAATTCCAGATCCAGAATCCTGGATTAAAATCTCAGCTCTACTACTTGCTGTGTGACTGAGGATAAGTTACATCTCTGTCCCTCATTTTCCGCATCTGTAAAACGAAGATAATAATTGTATCTACCATGAATCAATAAAGATTGCTAAAGCATTTTGTGCCTGGTCCATGGTAAGGACTATATAAATATTTGGTAAATAATAATAATAAGTGGCCATAAAGGAAATCTCAATCATTCTAAACAATTGAAATCACACAGAATGCATTATCTGATGAAAATTCCCATAAATATAGAATGCTGTAAGAAATGATATCTGCAAACATCCTTGTATTTGCAAATTTGAAAAATATTTACTCACATATAGGCAGTGTTGAAAGTCAATTTGAGGTCAGAGATCATGAATTTATGATGGGATCTAAAATGTGACTTTATTTGCCAGAGCATTAGTTTTCAGGCAAGAGAGCAGTACAGAGTTGGATCTCTGGCTTATTGAGTATAGGTATGAAAAAAGCAAAAACAATAGAGCACATGATATTTGCAAATTCATATCAAACTGTTCTAAAAATACACACAAATACACATACAGATGCAGGCACAGAGAATGATAAAGCAAATATGACAAAATGTTAAGAACTGCTAAATTTGTATGAAGAGACTTATTTGTATTATTGCAACCCTCTGTAAGTCTAAGTTTATTTCAAAATAAAAAGTTTGAAAAAGGTAAGAAAAACACTCAAAAAAATAAAACAGGACCTGGGTTTTGGAGATGGGTGGGCGAAAGACAGAGAGGCAATAAAGGACTATCAGAAGTTAAAGAACATGCAGAACAGGTATAAGGGGAGGAGGACAGGAACTGTGGGTATGTAAGAGGCGGGAGAAACAGTCTGATCTGAAATAGTTAAAATATTGGGGAAACAAACCACAGACCCATAAAAAGTTTAAGGCAGAAGTGATTAAATGCTCAAATAAAAACAGCCCCATCACAAGTGTTCATGCATTATTGGAGTGGTCTTGATATTGGTCAAACTATTATATAAGGTATAATGAATAGAAATAAAGTGATGAGACTGTCAGTACTTGAAGTTAATATAATCTTTTACTCAAAAATCCAAACTGAAAAATGATTAGAAGCAATGACAAAGTAGTTAGAAGGCAGATGGATATAATCCCAGCTTACAAAAATAAGAGGAGAAAATCGCCCCATCCAACAGTAAACTACATTAAAAAGCTGTATTATTGAGGCAAAAAAGAGGCAAATAGTGTAACAGAAGAGAGTGGGCACAAATAAACCCACAGATAGCAAACTTAACTACTATTAAAATTGGCATTTTTAAATCAGTAGGAAAAGGAAGGTCAATTCAGTACACAGATAATACTATAATGACATGGAAAGCTTCCTAAGACATACTATCAAGTGAAGAAAAGTAAGCTGAAGACCATGTTTTAAGTGCAAAAACATTTAAGTAACATTTATATATCATTCATGAGGTTGTAGGACATTTGGTATCTACAGATTATGTAATTAGGTTCCTTTTTACATAAAATACCATAAATTTTCAACCTTTATTTTCTCAAGTGGCCTTAGTAAAAGTAATTTTTGTATCTTAATCTTCAGAGACTAAAATTACAAAGTAGTTCAAAAAACATGTACTGAGTACCTACTATATATAAGCAAGTGATTAAAAACAAATAATACATGGTATGTTCCCTGAAAACCTGTGCAATAACTTTTGGAAACATTTTGGGAACTTCACTTAAGTGGCACGAAGCAATCGAGCTATTAGAAAAAAGAAAAGTATGTTTATTTTTGGTAATCTACACAAGCTGAATATTTACTTTCAAGCCCTGACTCAGGCATGAATTTTAACACATCACATAGAGGCGTCCAATTACTCCAATTAAATACTGGTTTTCTATGTTCATTAACATGAACTTTAATATTTTTATAACCCAAAATCCTAGAACAATATAAGCCTTTATAGAATTATTTGACTTTTTTCTTTATTTTTATTATGTAAATGTCCTTGGGATTCTTTCAGCTGCTAATTCCTTTTTCCTCGATGACTTAAAATGCTTAGAAAAAATTTTTTGGACCAAGAATGAAAATACGACATTGACTTTGACACTAATTTTTATCACATCAATGATTTACACTTGTTTCAATAGTACTCAGCATGGCAGAAACTCTTGGGAATCTGGAACAACTTGGAGGTTAAAACACCAAAATTGGTTTAGGAAGCTGTAGGAACATTAGGAGATGAGATGATGCAAACACTTTTATCTCTGGGTAAATCTAATGTTAATTGAAATATTTCCATGGCAACCTGATACTGAAGCAAAGGTACTAACTGAAAAGATAAAACTTTTTTTTCTAACTGTAGGTGCCACTTGAACACTTTACTCTTTATTGCAGCTTTTTGTTTCTAAACATCAATTGAGATATGTTTTAGCATTTTTATTTTTATAGTTTTCAAGATGGGTACTCATGATTCAGATTAACCAATAAGCTAATAAACCAGTCTCTACTGACCTACAGAGACAAAGTCTCTGAAATAGGTTATGTAACTTTTAGGAGCACATATTAATTCTAGCTCCTAGCTAGATGGTATTACTAGTTATTGATTTATTATTTTTGTCAGAAAAAAAGCCAAATTAGAACCAGAGAACAGATGTTGACATATAAATCATCTGTTAAACACAGCAGGCAATTACAAAACATAACTGAATTTTTAATCGAGAGAAACAAATAAAAGAAATTAACCAAATTTATAAGAAAATAATCCTAAATGCCTCAAATAAATTTCAAATTTAGACTATGAGGTCATTTCTTCCTAGTGGTAAACAATTAATAAATAAATCCAAAGATGTAACTGCAATGATAATTCTAATGTTTCAAGCATGAACACTTCACTAGACAACTGCAATGATAATTTTGTATTTTAAGCATGGACACTTCAACAGACAACATCATTTGTGAAAAAAAAATGCTGGAATATTATAATACAAAGTGCTGTGATTTAACAGTATTGTGACTAATGTCGACTGAAAAAAGAGATAAAATCCCATACTATCTCATAGTTTCATCCTTGGTTTTGGATCAGACATTATCAAATAGCTTACTACTATATATACATTCTGTTTCTCTAAGAATTTTATGGAAGCCTCAATCTACTTCATATATATACATACATACATATATATATTATATATAATCATAAAAATAAAAAATTATATAAATGAGTATATAGTTTTATAGGTATATTTACATATATAAAATATCAGAGCCACTGCAAATTTCATATTACCAAGTCTTTATTATTCTTACAAAATACAAAAAGATTTGTCATAAACAATTAAAATGAAATTAAACAAAAATGCATGTTGTGAGATGATAATGTTCATATTAATCTTTTCATTTGTTCAGCAAAAGAAACACAGGAGTAACTGGGCCACACTGAATCATTAATTTGGATATTGAGGATTTAAAAAATACCTTTATGTGTTTTTTCCCTCACTGAACTTCTTAACACTTCAGTATTGAAGAAAATCTTTGTTGAAAAGTCAGTTTTAGTCTAAATTTTATGATTTGCCTTCTAATATAGGAATACCCCATTTCATTGTGCTTCCATTTATGGTACTTCACAGACACTGCATTTTTTACAGATGGAAGGTGTGTCACAACCCTGCCTCGAGAAAGCCTATTAGCACCATGTTTCTAACAGCAGTTGCTCACTTAATGTCTCTGTGTCACATTTTGGTAATTCTTAGAATACTTCAAACTTTTTCACTATTATTATATTTGTTATGCTGATCTCCGACTAGTGATTGTTGATATTACTGTTGTAATTGTTTTGGGGCTCCATGAACTGTCCCCATATGAGACAGTGAACTTAATAAATGTGTTCTGACTGCTTCACAGATTGGCTGTGCCCATCTCTCTCCCTCTCCTCAGACCTCCCTGTTTCCTGAGACACAACAATATTGAAATTGGCCAATTAATAACCCCACAGTGGTCTCTAAGTTTTCAAGTGAAAGGAAGAGTCAATTCATATGGCAAACTTCAATGTTGTCTTATTTTAAGAAACTGCTACAGCTACCCCAACCCTGAGTAACCACCGCCTTGATCAGTCAACAGACATTAAGAGGCAAAACCCTTTACCAAAAATAACAGGACCTGCTGAAAGCTCAGATGATGGTTTGTACTTTTAGTACAACATATTTTTACTTTTATTTTTTAATTAAAAAAAATTTTTTTTTGGTTGGTTCCCTGGCCGGGAAGTGAACCCAGGCCGCAGTGGTGAGAGTGCCGAAACCTAGCAACTAGACCACCAGAGAACCAGTAATAATGTATTTTTAAATTGAGATATGTAAATTTTTAAAAGACATAATGCTATTGCACACTTAATGGACTACAGTACAGTGTAAACATAACTTTGATATGCACTGGGAAACCAAAACATTCATGTGACTCATTTTATTGCAATATTTGCTTTATTGCAGTGACATGGAACCTAACCCATAATAACTCCAAGTTATGCCTGTATGTTTCATTCATAAAAAAAAAAAAACAATCAGGGTATAAACTCAAATGAAATTATTTAAACCCTTCATTAGGACCTACTATATATCAGACATAGTTCTAGGCACTGGGGTTATTGCAATTAAGAGGTTTACACTGCAGTGATGGAGACTGACCAAAATCCAATATGCAAACACATAGATAAAGCAACTGCAGGTCTGTTAGCTACTTTATAAGGAATAAACAAGGGCCTAAAAGAGAACCAGGGAGAAGGGTAGGAAAGAACTCTTTTACATAGTTGGGAAATCTCTCTGAGGAAGTGAAATTTAAGTGAGATGTGAAAGATGAGAAAGAAACTAACCATGAGAAAATAATTAGGGGAAGAGTACTCCAGGCAAAGGAAAAGAGCATGTACAAAATTCCAGAGATGGGCAAGAGCTGGATATATTCTAGAAACTGAGGGAAGGCGGGAGTGGTATGAGATGAAGTTGAAGAAACAGGCAGGGAAGGAATCATGTAGGACCTTATTATTCATAATTATGTTTTGAGTTTTATTTTAATTGCCATGGGAAGCCATCAAAAGAGTATAAATATAGGAGTGACAAGACCTTAATTGCTGTATTAAGGATGGATTGAAAGAAACAATCTGCTAGAAAGAATCTTTGTGATAAAACCTGACAGCTGGACAAAATTTTGGATGCCTGTTCACAACTGCCTCCTAAACTACTTTGTATTTAACTTTGACTAACAATAATAGGCACCATTGGAATAACTGAAGAAATGGATCTTGTTATCTTGGAAGACTGTAATAGCCTGGAAAGTATATTGGGAGCAGTTACACAGGGCAGATTTTGGAAAAGTATATTTCAAAGTATTCAAAGACAGATAAAAGTGTATTGTCAGTACCTGTTATGAAGAAGGCAAGAAAGGTTCTGAAGAAATGAATATATATATATATGTGTGTGTGTGTGTGTATGTATATGTATGTGTACACACACACACACACACACACACACACACACACGATATTTTGACCATAACCACGTAACTAGCCTAAGTGTAAAGATGGAAAGATAAGAGAGATATCTCTAGAGGCTCAAGGGGTTGCACAGGGATGCTTCTATGTGGCTTAGGTATAAAAAGCATGTTTAAAATATAAAAAGAAAGGCACATAAGTCTATGAATCAGCCTTCAAGACCTTATGTGATTTGACCTTCAAATACTTCCCTGACCACATTTTGTACCACTCTCTTTTTGGTAAAAGACTCTGGAGTCACATCCTCTTTTCTGTTTCTGAACATGCCAAACTTATTCTTTTTTTTTTTTTTTTTTTTTTTTTTTTTTTTTTTTTTTTGGTATGTGGGTAGTTCCCTGGCTGGGAATTGAACCCGGGCTGCAGCGTTGACAGCGCCAGTGCTGAAGCCTTAAGCCACTACACCACCAGGGAACTCCCCCAAACTTATTCTTGATGTTGGGATTTTGCCATTGTTCTTTCCTCTTTTAAACCTTTTTAAACATCTAAGCTCCAATATCACCTAAAATGTCATTTGTTTATTTTCTTCATAGCATGTATTTCTAACTAAAATAACATGTTTATGTGTTTATTATCTTTCTACCATCACTACAATTTAAGCAATAGAGTGGGGGCTTTGTCTTTCATCTTCATGCTATTGTTCTCAGTGCTTAGCATAGCATCTGGTACATTACAGACCTTCAATAAATACTTATTAAGCAAAAGAAGGAAGAAAAGTAGAAATAAAAGAAGGGAGGGAAAAATGAAAAGACATGTACAAAATATGTTAAAAAGTTTATCAGGTCCAGAATGAACTGGACTTTAGAAAAACCCTAAAGACATAAAAAGGAACTTTTAAAGTTAGGATTGGAACAACAAAAAAATTAAGGGAAAGACTTTTACTTGAATAAACACTGTAATAATAAAATGAAATGAAAGGAAAATTAAATTTCAATTTTGTTTCTATTTTCTTGATCAAAGAGAATATAAGCCTTATGTCAAAATGAAAACATAAATTTGATTAAGAAGAAATCATAGATGATTTTGACTTCCAGTCAAGATGGTATAACACGGATCAGATTTGATCTGTTGCTTGAAACAACCAAAAACAAACAAACAAACATACACCCTGGAAAGACATATAATATAAAACAACAGTTTTGAAGATAGCCACGAGGCAATCAAGGAGAGTGATCCCTCAGAAACAGAAAACAAAGGAGATGTATTTTAAAACTGCTCTAGGTCATTGCCTTGAGTGAGTTTCCAGTCTGTGCGCAGAGAAGGTGAACACAGTTGAAGCTCAAGAGACTTTCTAAGTTGAGGAAACACAATGAGTCAGGGGAGCTCAAGTCAGTATGAGTCACAGGATGCAGTGCTGGAGAAAAGAGCTGCAGAGAGAAAAATGCAGAGATCTACAGAGAGTCCACTTTGAGTATCCCACAGAGTATTGATCAATGTAGGAAACTATCAAATATGGAAGAAAGATTTCCCTGAAAGGACAGAGTGAATGGCACTTGCTACACACACTGGGCTAGGAACTAAAACACTTTATAACTTATGAGGTATAAGGTAGACTACTCAGAAGTATCTTGCTCAGTAGTGAGAAATAGTACGCAGACTTAGACTAAACACTGTCCTGGCACTGACAAATGAGTTTTAAAAGCAAGACCTAATAGGAAATTTTATTTCTAAGTTTGTTAACGGAATTCCAGAGTAAGGCTAAAATATATATAAGGTCATACAAAAGTATTAATATCCAGAACCCAACAAGGAAAATTAACAATGTCTAGAATCAAATAAAAATTATCAGACATGGAAAGAAGCAGGGAAATAAAACACATAGTGAGGAGGAAAAATCAATCAGTCTTGGATGAAACCCCAAGGAATTACGCTGAGTCAAAAGAGCCAATTCCAGAAGGTACCACACTCTATCACGGTTGTCCAACCCACAGCCTGTGGGCTACATGCAGCCCAGGACACCTTTGAATGTGGCCCAACACAGATTTATAAATTTTCTTAAAACATCCCAAAAATTATGCAAGTACTTTTTAAATTTTAGCTCATCAGCTATCATTAGTGTTAGTGTATTTTATGTGAGGCCCAAGACAATTCTTCTTCTAATGTGGCCCACGGAAGCCAAAAGATTGGGCAGCCTTATACTATATGATTCCATTTATTTAACATTTTTGAAGTTAAAAATTTTTTTTACATGGAGAATAGATTAGTTGTTACGAGGGTTAGGGATGAGGATAGGGTCAAGGCAAGATAAAAATGGGTATGATTATAATAGGGAAACATGAAAAATTCTTGTGGTGACAGAAATGTACCTTGACTGGGGTGGTGGGTACATACATCTACACAAGAAATATGACTGTATATAACTAAACTTCCAGAGAGAAAACTAGTTTATGAGATGAAGAATATACTGGGTAAGATTAACAGCAGATAAAACACTGCAGAAGAAAAGACTAGTGAACATGAACACATAGCAATATAAACTATCCAAAATGAAAGAGAAAGAAAAGAGAATGAGAAAAAAAATGAACAGAGTATCAGTGATCTGTAGGACAATTCAATTGGCCTACTGTATGCACAATTGGAATCTCTGAAGGAAAAAAATGGTGGGGGACAAAACATTTTTTAAAAGAATAATGGCTGAAAATTTCCCAGATTTGTTGAAAACTATAAACCTAGAGATCCAAGAAGCAAAATAATTCCCAAGCACAAACAGCATGAAGAAAATTGCGCTAAGGCACAGAATAATCAAATCGCTCAAAACCAGGCATTTAAAAAAAGCCTTAAAAGCAGCTAGAAAAAAAGATATGTTATGTACAGCAGAACAAAATTAAGGATGATTATGAGATTTCTCAATGAAAACTATTCATGTAAGAAGACACTGGGCTCTTATGTTTAAAGTACTAACAAATCTCCTAAAATCTGTCAACCTGGAATTCTATATATAGTACAAATAACTTTCAAAAAAGAAGGTGACACAAAGACTTTTTCAATATATAAATGCTGAAAGAATTTACTACTAGCAGATCTGCAGTACAAATAATGGTAAAGAAAATACTTCAGTAGGAAGCCAAATAATACCAGATTAAAATCTGGATCTAAGAAAGAAATGAAGAGCACCAGAAGTAGTAATTATATGGCTAAACATACAAAATATTTTTCTGACATTTACATTTCTTTAAAGACAGTTGACAATTACAATTTTAAAAAATGCAGTGTGGGGTTTTTAACACTTTAAAAAGTAAAATATACAACAACTATACCACAAAAGCCAAAGGGGAGAAATGGAAGTACACTAATTGTAAGGTTCTAATACTATTATACAAGTCAAGTGACATAATATCACTTGAAGGTAAGTGGTAAGAAGTTAAAGATGCATACTATAAACCCTAAAACAACAACTAAAATAACAAAACAAAGAGTTATAGCTAAAGAGCCATTAAAGGAGCTAAAAATGGAATCACAAGTAATCAAAGAGGAGTGGGTAAACAATAAAATGCAGATGGGACAAATATGAAATGAGAAACATGGTACAAATCGCAAAATGACAGACTTAAACCAAACCATATTAATAACCATATTAAATACAAATGGTCTAAATACCTGAGTTAAAAGGCCAAGGCTTAAGACTGTATATAAAAAAGCAAAGCCCAACTATAGTATGCTGCACACAAAAATCACACTTTAAATGACACAATAAGTCAAAAATAAAATTATGGAGAAAGATAAACCCTCTTAACACTAACCAAAAGAAAGCTAGAAGAGGCATTTATGTAAGCCAAAAGTGAAAATAACTCAAATTTCCATCACAGGTGAAGAAACAGATAAATTTATTTTGGTACGTCCATATAGAGGAATATGACTCAGAAATAAAAGAGAAGTATTGACTCATGTAACAAGAATAAATCTCAGAATAATTATCCTGAGTGCAAGAAGCTAAATAAAAAAGAGTATATACTGTTTTATTCCATTTATATAAAATTCCAGCAAATGCAAACTAATCTATAGTGATAGAACATGGATCAGTGGTTGCTTGGGGGACATCAAGAGGGTGAGGAGAAAAGGGAGATAGGGCTTAGAAAGGAATATAAAAAAGAAAATTTTGGTGGTTATGGAGATGTTTCTTATCTTGATTGTGAGGATGGTTTCACATCTGCTAAAACATCAAATTGTACTCCTTAAACATATGGCCTTTACTGTATGTCAACTACATCTCAATAAAACCATTAAAAATAAATAAAAAAGAAGAATTCTTCCTCACAAAAGAATTCTAATCAATAACTTCAAAAGGATTAAGCAAAATCACTGTTTGAACATACAGTAATAATTGTGGCAGGCATGATCCATCAATGAATGCTAAAAAAGGGTAAAGATTTAAGAAAAGAGGATATAAAGAAGGATTAAGCAAAATCACTGTTTGAACATACAGTAATAATTGTGACAGGCATGATCCATCAATGAATGCTAAGAAAGGGTAAAGATTTAAGAAAAGAGAGGATATATGCATAGTATCAAAACATTTCCTTCCAAATATTTATTAATTACAATGACACAGGAAAAAACTTTATAGAGGAGAAATCTGACAGACACACCCTAACCAAATGATTAAGGTCAACATCATCAGTAATATTAATAAGATGTATCAACATCATGTGCCACCTGCTCTAATGCACTGAGGAGGGTATATTACTTTGAAATATTTGTTCCCCAAATGTACAATTTCAATCTAATCAGTACAAAACATCAGATAAACCCACATTGGAGAGACATTCAACAAAAGGCTTGACTAGTGCTCAGAGAGGCAAGGTCATGAAAGATAGGGAGGCGCGAAGGAATGTTAATAGACTGGTGAAGACTAAGGAGTCATAAAAACTAAATGTAACATGGGTTATATCCTAAAAAGAAAAAGTACATTAATGGAAAAACTGGTGAAATCAGGATAAAGTCTGTAGTTTAGATAATATTATATCAATATTAATTTCTTAGTTTTGATAATTGGGTTATGGCTATGCAAGATGTTAACATTAGGAGATCGTAGGTAAAGGCTATCAGAAAATGCTCTGTACTATTTCTGCAATCCTTCTGTAAGCCTAAAATTATTTCAAAATAAAAAAAAAATTAAGAAGAATAAATCACAAGCTCAGAGAAGTGAAGAAATAGTAACAGATTTCTTACCTGCTTTAACATATCTCCTGTTTGCATCTTGACCTACATGATTGCCCAAAAGAAACAAATGAGAGAACTTGGAGATGAAATGACTGGACTGATAATGGTAATATTTGAAGAACTACAGAGACTAGAAGAGATGCTGGGAGACTAAATAGTAAAACTGTTTATAAATTTTTTAGAAAGAAAAAGAATGTAGAGATCTCAGACTACAAAGCAGTGAGGCTTTAAATCATGCTTTTAAGCCTTGCAAGATTTCTAGAAGGAATTAATGAACAGAGAGTCTTACACATGTTTTGAAAGAAATCCAGTGACAACTATGAGCTAGTTTGGCTTCACCAAGAACAAGTCATGTCAGACTAACCTCAATTATTTTCTGAAAATATTGCTTGCTTGGCTGAGAAATGTTCTAGACCTAGTAAATTTGATTTCAAGAAGGTATTTGGCAAAGTCATTAGAAGTCTTGTGGACCAGATGGTAAAATAAGAGTGAGATGATATTTCAAAACTTGTATATATTCATTATTGACAGACTATTTACAGATTTACCACTCAATGTCCAAGAGCAATCTCCTATTAGAGTTTTCTATTGGCAGATCATAAAGCTTTTTTTTCAGCAATCCTATCCAAATAAACATTTACCATCAACTAGGATGAAGCCACAATGAGTTGGAAGAATGGTTGATGGTTACAGAAAAGAATCAGGATCTTAATATCCTTAAAGGGATTTTAAAAAATCACCTTTAAAAAATAAGGTGAAATAGAAGACAGAGGAGATATATATAGTATATGATATATAAAATGCATTTTTGGGCTAACTGCAAGATCAACAAGTCTTGTGTACAATATAGTTGATAGAAGGGCTAATAGGAGCATACTTATCAGAGAGTGCTATTCAGTTTATTTTAGAATGAGGAATTCTTCTGAAAAACTTCTCCATACTTCATTCATCAAATTTCTTAAGTTCATAAAAAAGTGAGACTAAATAAATCATGATAGATGGAATTTCCAAATAACTTTGAAACAAGAATCTTTAAAAATCATCCTGCCCAGAGAGACTAAGAACCAGGTTCTCATTATAACCACTTTCTGATTTTATTGGTGAATATGGGTAGAACAAACTCTGTTACTACAATGGAGCAGCCTATTTATTAGTGTATCATGGCTATTAATTAGTATACATGCTAATTTGGCACCGGGCCAGTATAGCAATAGAGTTAGAGCTGGAGAAAATAAACAGAAAACAAATACTTATTCAGCACCAGTAAATGCTGAGCAGTTATTTTCCTACTGTGACTTTCAGCTAACCAAGTCACAATAGGAAAATAGAACCAGTTCCATTTTTATTTCATATATTAGGGTTACATCTACAATTTCCTTACATAAAAGCTTTCTATATTTAGAAATAAAACAAAAACACAAAAAATCAATGACTTTTTAAAATGTAAGAATTAGAAGACAGAAGTATAGGGGCCACAGGACACACATTCATGAAATAATCAATTAATAATTAAGCCAAATATAATCAAGTAGGCCATGTAAATTAGTTTGCAAGGAATTGGCAACCTTGCTAAATAGTTTACCTCAATATTAACATCTTTTGTCTCACACATTTTTATTTCATAGATATTGAGGGCCTGAACTAGTATTTTGAGATTGAAAATGGAGAGAAGGGATACAATTGAGTAGTATTTAGAATCTGATATAAGCAAGTCTTTGTAATTAGATAGATATGTAGGATTTGAGGATGATGGAAGGAGTTTAGGAAAGGGATGGTAAATAAATTTTAATTCACATGCTCTATCAGTCATGGTCCTGGCAGAAAACCAGATAGTATACTTGAATTGGGTAATTTGTGGAAAACTTTGCCTACAAGTGGGCAAGATTTAGAGGAACAGACAAGGAACAGTATATGACTCCAGGCAATTCTGGACACTCACTATCACTCCTAAATTAGAGACAGTAGTTTCTGGAATTGAAGAGGGTGTTGACAGGAGTTGCATCTTCCAGTAAAGGAATGCAGTCAACCTGTGGCAACCCCTGTTAAGAATAAATATCCCATTCTCACTCTCCTCCCACTTTCTGATCTTCTGTGAATGCCTTTCACTAAACCTAACCAGAAGACAGAGGGCAGGAATGCTCCTGATGTAGTCCTAAGGGTGCTGTACAAACAACAGGGTGGAGAATAAACAGGGTGCTAATCCTAAATGATTGACGGTGGTTGCCTGAAACGTCCTGTAGAAAAAGACTGTGATGTTATCTAACCTCATTAGGAGGCACGTGCCTATTATGAGAATGGGATGAGGCACTATCAGCTTGTGTACTCACAAATATTAAGTCTGTAATAAGCATGGGGTGGAGGCATGGTGGTCTGTATGCCATGTTTTTCAACCCTGGACTATGAAGACTTTCATACTTCTACTTTGCCTGAATTGTAAATAGGTATATGAACAAATGAAAGAAAAATACAAGAGGAACAAATTTGCAAGCGGAGATGATAAATTCTGTTTAGGATATGTTGACTTTGAGATCCCTAAAGATCATTCATGAATATATGAATCTGATGTTCTCTGGAGAAGTCTAGATTGAAAATGTGGAGTTTTGGATCAACAGTTTTTATGTCATAGTTGAAACCAAAAAACAGAATAGAGTAAAAAGAGTAGTAAGTAAATATGAAATCGGGGCAATATCAACAATTTGGGGGATGGGGGCATGGGCATACAAAAAGGCTACACACACACACAAACACATACACAAAAAGAGCAAGAGTAGCCAGAAGCTTATAAGCAGCACCATGAAAGTATAGATTCGTAGAACCCAAGGAAGTTGAATATTTGTAGAAGAAAGTTGCCATGAATGTCAAATGTTAAAGAGGGCAATGAAATAAGACCCCAAAATTCTTGACTAGATGTAACAATTAGAAGATTATTGGTGCCCAGGTGACAGAAGTGCCAGGAACGTAATAAAAGAGGAAGGCTAATTTCAATGGGATAAGAAGTTAATGAGAGATAAAGATGTGAACACAGCAAACATTATTCTTTTAAGTACAATGAATGAGGTGAAAAGGAGAATGATTTGATGATAGCTAGACAAGAACAGGATCAAAAGGGTATTTTTTTTAGAGTGACAAAACAAATTAAATTATGAGGAGAAGGAACTAATGAAGTGAAACAGAATATATAAGAATGAGAGGGCTATTAGAGATGACCAGAACCTGCTGTACCAATACATGTGTCTCTAAGAGAAAATGTCTTGCCCACCATACTGGCCACCATAGCACAGGTTATATGCTGTGGTTCCTCAGCGCTCAGTACAGATCACTGATTAAATGGTAGACATATAGATTGGTTAATGACCTGTTACCAGTGATGGCAAGACGAGTTGAGCCAATTGATTTCTATTTGTTAGGAGTATAAACTAAGAAATATGCAAATAGTTGGCTGGCTAGTGATGGAAACTCAGATGAAAGGGTACTGACATAAAAAGAAAGAATAGTGAGGCAGTAATGAGTCATATAGTTGAAGTCAGACAAATAAAAACTATGAGTGGATAAAGAAAGCATCTAAGAGGTAGAACATGAGGAAGCTAGTTTTTACAGAAACAGAAGAGGACAAGATGTGTGGAGAGAGGGAGAGGCTCCGTGAAAGACAATGTCCCTCTAAAGGAGCGGTGAGAGATTGAGAGCAAGAATGAGAGAGCACTGCTTTGGTATCTGATAGATTTCTAGTCCTATGGTATCCTTACATGAACTCTCATTTTCTCTTATCATGAATGTTCATAACATCCTAAGCTCCAATACTAAAACAAAGAATAAAATCAGAGCCAGGGAGGAGACAGAACAGGTCAAGTTTCTTGGGCTTGAACAAGAAAGCAAAATCCACTCCTCAGTGATCAGAGGAAAGAAAGTAAGATGTGTACTGATGCTATTGATGCAGGAGTTGGAAGAAAGTTCATAGCTCATATATATTTATTAAGAAACAAAAAAGTTAAAATTAAATGAGTTAAGTGTCTAACTAAAGAAGTTGGAAAAGTGTCACTGAGCAAGCCTGAAAAAGCAAGAAGGATGAAAATAATGAAATATCAGGGCAGATTATATAGATATATCAACAGCAGCTACAATAACAACAAACAAGAATAGCAAGCTAAAAGCTTATTATTTGAAAAGATGAATAAGACAACCAGACTTATGGCAAGACTGAAAAAAAGACAAAAGAGAGAATGCTTAGAAGCACTGGTTTACAATGCATAGTAACCAATAATATCATCAGTTTGTTTTGATTTTGGGGTGCATAACCTGTTTCTCACATGGCTTCAAGATCTCCCTGTCTAATCTGTGAAGATGCATCAAGGCTAGCGATGTCTTTGGAGACAGGTGTTGTCAATTAGAGACCACGTGCTTTTCTGTTTTAACTAGTTAGGGGAACAGAAAACTCTGGGTGATGTATTGCTTTCCTTAACGTCAGACTTTTGACTCAAGAGTGATTTATTTCTTTATATTAGCATCATAGGGGTTGAAGAGGAGAGTCTAAAACCTACAGAAAACAGATTAAGTAAACATAAATTTAAAAGATTATACAAGAATAATTTCCCACAGAACTGTCATACTTCTCAATTCTGTGAAACATGCTGGTAGTTTTGTTTTCCTTTATCCAGAAACTCTCGGAGGAGTAAGAGCTGAATATTTTGTTAGAAGACCTTTATCTTTAGCTCCCTTGGTCTCTATATAACAAACTCAAAAGGCTTGTGGCCTATACTGTTTCTGGATTTAACTAAATCTCAGTAATGCAAAGCTGAAAGAAATACACCGTAACACCTAGTAGAGAACTACAGGTTATATTTAAGAAACTGAAGGGCAGGTAATTTTTTTGAAACTTAGTTTTCAACTGTTCAAATTTGCAATTACATTGAATGAAAGAATGAAAGTGAATCTTTCATGGTAACCATTATTCCCTAAGTAAATACTGGACTACAATATTTCTTTAAATAAATCAAGAGATAATAATTCCTAAACTCATTGTAACAAGAAAGAATGGGGCAGATTTTACAAATGCTATCTATATTCCAGACTTGGGAGACAAACACAGGGCAGCCATATGCTGTAAAACAATTAAGAGAAGCTCTTCAAGTAAACTAGTGTAGATAAGAACATTTAGCATAGAGCCAGAGGTGAGGCAGGCGCTCCTTGGCTTAAAGTTGCTGTTTGATTTAAACCAAGGTATAAAAGAACTGCAATAAAATACTACACACACACACACACACACACACACACACACACACGTATGTACGTATATATACGTGTATATGTGTGTGTGTGTGTGTGTGTGTGTGTGTGTGTGTATAAAATACTATGAAGCAGTAATTTGGAGAATGAAAAGCACCTAAAAGGCAGGAAACAGAGCCCTTTCAGTATTCAGGTTATGGTGTACTTCAGGGGTTCTTTAACTGCAATAATCACCAGTGATGCTTGTTAAAATGCAGATGCCCAGTCCAGACTGATAGTATTCTGATTGAGAAGCTATAGGGTAGCATTTAGGCATCTGTATATTTAACAAGCACCTTCAGGTAGTTTTGATAAAAGTGGAAGTGCACAAAGTACATATTAGAAAAGAATGGTTTATAATATAAAAGAGAAATACAAAATTTGACAGTTTCCCAGTTGATTTTGTTAATAAAAGCTAATCAAACCCCCATAACTAAGATTTGGAATTTGGATTCATGTTATGTTACTGTGCATTGTCTACACTGCTCTTATCATAGAAATATCCATGGAAGTAATTAAATGTGATATCATGTCTTCCAGAAAACCCATTTTAGTATGAACTTTATATTATTAGAAAACAAGATATTTGCAATAAGTAGCACCTCTATTATATATAGAAAAAAAATGAAGTAATTTCTATTTTGCGAGAAAAAAAACCCAGAAATTTACATAATACATTATGTAATAGCAGACTGAGGGAATCTACAGCAAAAAAATTATTAAATGTTCCATATGTTTTTCAATAATTCAACACAAGTCAGACAGAACAGAAAAAAGTAGATACATATAAAGGTCAACAGTATTATTTTATAGAATACATGTTGCAAATCCATATTCCTTGAGAAAACAAATGCAAAATCTAAGACAAGTGAATATTATCTACTTTCAGAACAATGATTTATAAATATGTATTTGCTTTTATCTGACAACTTTACCGATATACCTATTAGCTTTCAGACTATTAAATTTTGACAAGATACAGAGTAACTGAAGAAACATGCCTATTGTAAAAATATCTGGAAGCTTCCATTAGTTCTTACTTACATGCACTCTAAAATTAGGCAGATGAACATATTGGGTGGGAATGCTGCCTGCTGATAAGAAGACTGTTTTTTGTTTTAGGTGATCCCTTAAAGTACATTACTTATAAAATTTATGATGTCAGAAGAAAAAAGCATTCTAGAGTCAAAAATTACTTTCAGATAGGAAAAATAGATTAAAATAGTATAAATTACATTAAATCGTCTGTGTATTTGGTAGGATTTTTCTCATATTCAATGCACAGAAATATTAAGTCACTGAGTCATTCAATCTGAGTAAAGCAAGAATATGTACAAAATATAGCTGGGCTGCAAATTAAACCTGTAAATATTTTCTGTTTGCATGCTAACGTATAAACTCATGTGATAAAAGTATTTTTAGATATGGATTTTTTTCCTAGTTAAGTACTAACATTGTTTTCGGAAACATCTACAAAAATAATCATTTCTCTAAGCCCTTTATGGAACATAAAAAATACTTTGAAATATAACTTGAGACTATCAAGGATTAAATAAAACATTCAGAAACCTCAGAACATTTTCTTCTCTGGTCGCTCCATAATTAGGTTTATTAAAGAGCACTGGGAGTTTCAATTTACTGGCTTGAAATGTAGTCTTTACAGACTTATGCAGAGTGATTTGTGAAGATGCCTGTTAGAGGATGTAACCATTCCTATCCTATGTTACAGGCCTTTTGAATTGCTTTTCTAGAAAAATATGAAAAAATTCCAAAATACATTAGTATCAAGTAATTCTGAACACCAAAAAGGATGAGTACAAGGTGCATATTCTATTTAAATTTTTAAATTAAAATTGTTGTTCTGTACTGAACCGAATTCCCTTAAAATTACTATGTTGAAATCCTAACCCCCCAATACAACTGTATTTGGAGATACGGCTTTAAAGGAGGAAATTAAGGTTAAATGAGGTCATAAGGGCCGGGTAATGCACTAGACTGGTGTCTTTGTAAGAAAAGGAAGAAGCAATAGGGGTGAGTGGTTATAGACAAGACCAGTTGAAGACAGAGCAAGAAGGCAAGACAATGAGAGAAGCTTCAGGATAAACCAAACCCGACAACACCTTGATCTTAAACCATTAGCCTCCCAAATTGTGAGAAAATAAATATACAAGGGCTGTCTAGAAAGTATCCGGCACTGTAGCATGGAAACTAGAGGTATTTATGGCTGGATTTTTTCTGTATAACATTCATATCTACTGTTAAACCATTCAGACTATGGTGGTCCGTTATGGCAACCTTAGAATTCTTAGAATATGTTATGTATGTAATATGAATATAACATATATAGTTACAAAGTATAATAAAGTAAATACCCCTGAACACATACACACTAATTCTCTCATCTCAAAGTCACTGCCCTAGATGGAATCATTATCCTAAATTTTATATTCATCATTCCTTTCTTTTGGAAAAACAAGTTATATCACTTATTTATATATTAATAGTATCTTAAAATATGGTTTGTTCAATTGGTCTACTTGTCTATCCCTCCGCCAATACCACACTTTCTTAAATTTTACAGCTTTATAACAAATCTTATTTGACAGAGAAAATTCATTTTTACCTTATGCTTCTTTAGGAGTTTGTTGGCTATCCTAGGCTCTTGGCTTTTCCATGTTAAATTTAGACTCAGGTAGAATTCCTAAAAATCCCTGTTGGGGTTTTTCACTGGAATCATGTTGCTTTATGAATCAACTTGGAAAAAAACTGACATCTTGACTATATTGAATCTATTATATTAGTATAACTATCCATTTAGATGTTTAATGTTGCTCAATAAAGTTTATAGTTTTTCTATAGAGATCTTGCACACTTCTGTTCTTTTTATTTCTAGATACTTGATGTCTTTGTGGCTGTAATAAATAGTATCTTTCCTAACATTTGTTTATGTTAGAAATGCACTTATTTTTATATATTGATTTTGTAGTCAGTTGCCTTGCTAAAGTCTCATATTATTTCTAATAGTCTACCTATAAATTAGAGTTTTTCATGTAGACAATCATGTCATCTACAAATGAAGGCAGTTATTTCTTCCTTTTGAATGCTTATACAGTTGCCCCCCTCAGTATGGGGGTGGGGGCAGAAATGTTCCAGGACACCCTGCGAATACAAAAATCTGAGGATGCATAAGTCCCTTATATAAAATGGCAAAGTATTTGCATATAACCTACATACATCCTCCAATATACTTTAAATTATCCCTAGATTAGTTGTAATACTTAATACAATGCAAACGCTATATAAATAGTTGTTATCCTGAATTGTTTTGGGAATAAGGACAAAAAAATGTCTGTACATATATAGTATAGACACAGCCATCATAGACCTCTCTACATAGTAGAGACATACATTGTTTTATGGAGCTTTGCTTTATTGTGGGTCACAGATGTTGTATTTTTTACAAATTGAAGGCAAGACACTCCATCAGCAAAAAGATTACCACTCACTTACTTTATTGGGGTGATCTGGAATCAAACTCACGTATCTCTGAGGTATGCCTGTACACAGCAGCAACAATGTAACATTTTCCCCCCAAATATTTTAAAGGCATTGTTTGAGTCTGCAAATGTAGATCACACAGATGTGAAGGACTAACTGAATTTGATATTTCTTTTCTGTTCTTGCTGTGGGTACTCTGACCTCAACTACAATATTAAACTGTCCTGTTCTGATTTTAAAGAAAATGCCTCTAGAAAGTCTTAGCCATAGCAATCAGACAATAAAAAGAAATAAAAGTCATACAAATTGAAAAGGAAGAAGTAAAACTATCATTATCTGCAGATGACATGATAGTATATTTAAAGAACTCTTAACCCCACCATCAAACTATTAGAACTAAGTGAATTCAATGAAGTAGTAGGATACAAAATTAATATTTAGAAACTGGTTGTATTTTTAGATACCAATAATAAACTATCAGAAAGGGAAATTAAGAAAACAACCCCATTTACAATTGCATAAAAAATATACCTAAGACCTGCATTTCGAAAACTGTAAGACCTGGAAGAAAGAAATTGAAAAAGATACAAATAAATGGAAGAATATACTGTGCTCATTGATAGGAAGAATTAACATTGTTAAAATGTTCATACTACCCCAAACAATCTATAGATTCAATGTAATTCCTATCAAAATATCAATGACATTTTTCAAAAAACAAGAACAAATAATCTTAAAATTTATATGGAACCACCAAAGACCCTGAATAGCCAAAGCAATCTTGAGAAAGACTAACAAAGTTGGAGGTATCACACTACCTAATATCAAACTATATTACAGAGCTATAGTATTCAAAATAGCATGGTGCTGGCGTAAAAAGACACAGAGATAAATGAAATAGAAGAGAGAACTCAGCCATAAACCCATGCCTATATGGTCAATTAATCATACAGTGGGGTAAATATATTTAATAAATAGTGTTGGGGAAACTGAACAGATATGTGCAAAAAAATTAAACTGGACTACCTTTTTTATACCATATACAAGAATAACTCAAAATGAATTCAAGACTTAGCAGATTTTGCCATAAATAATGTGCACTTTTTTTGCCCAAATTTATGAGGGAAAAATAAGGATGCACATTATACATGGGTAGTACTAATTCTACATGCATATAAATGTTTTAAATTCTTTTATTTATGCTCATGAATTGTTACATAAAATTTCCTGTACCATAATATATTAAAAAATAAATGCTAAAATTCCTTTATAATAGAAGAAACAAGTATCTAAATATAAACAAATGAAATTTTAAATTAAAAAATTAAAATGAAAGATTTTTTTCCCTGAAAGTTTGGACCAAACACGTGGGTATCCATTACCCATGGAAGTGCATCATACATGACAAAAAATGGTAAATTTAAGACCTGAAACAATAGAAATCCTAGATAAAAACATAGGCAATAAACTCTCTGATATTGCTCTTAGTAATATTTTTTCAGATCTATCTCCTCTGGCAAGAAAAATAAAAAGAAAAAAATAAACAAATAGCACTACATCAAACTACAAAGGTTTTGCACAGCCAACGAAACCACCAACAAAACAAATAACACCTATTGAATGGGAGAAGATATCTGTCAATGATACGTATGCTAAGGAGTTAGTAAACAAAGTTTATAAAAAAATTCATACACCTCAACATCAAAACAATACAAAAATAAATAAAACAGCAACCAACAACAACAAAGAATAAAATCCAATTAAAAATGGGCAAGAGGACCTGAATAAACATTTCTCCAAAGAGGACATACACATGGCCAATAGGTATATGAAAAGATGCTCAACATCATTAATCATTAGGGAAATGCAAATTAAAAACCACAATGAGCTATCATCAATAAACTGACAAACAATCAAGTGCTGGTGATGATGTGGAGAAAAGGGAACTCCTGTGCACTACTGGTGGGATTGTAAATTGGTGCAGCCACTACAAAAAACAGTATGGAGCTTCCTCAAAAAATGAAAAATAGAACTATCATATGACTCTGAAATTCCACTTCTGGGTATTTATCTGAAGGAATCCAAAACACTAATTGAAAAGACATATGCACCCTTATGTTTACTGAAATATTGCTTTAATAGCCATGATACAGAAGCAACTAAGTGTTCAATGATAGATGAATGGTTAAAGATATGGTATATATAAAAAATGGAATATTACTCAGCCCCCCAAAAGAATGAAATCTTGCCATTTGTGACAGCATGGATGGACCTAGAGGGTATTATGCTCAGTGAAATAAGTGAGATAGAGAAAGACAAATACTATATGATTTCACTTATTTCTGAAATCTAAAAAACAAATAAAGGAATAAACAACACAGAAACAAAGTCATAGACACAGAGAATATTTTGATGATTGGCAGATATGAGGGGGAGGGAAATGGGTGAAAAAGGGGAAGGTATTAAGATGTACAAATTGACACTTATAAAAAGCCACAGGAGTATAAAATATACCATAGTAAATATAGTTAATAATATTGTAATAACTATAAATGGTGTGACACTATAAATGGTGTCAGATGGGTACTAGACTTATTAAGGTGATCACTTCATAAGTTACATAAATGTTTAATCACTATGTTCTACACTGGAAACTAATATAATACTGTTAAGTCAACTGTAATTGACAACAATTATATAAAAAAAGACATTGCCTCTAGTATTTCATTGGTAAGAATAATATTTGTTGCATGTTCTTGATACCCTTTCTCAAGTTAGGAAATTTTCCAATTTTGCTAAGAGGTCCCCTCCTATAAATGAGTCAACAAAACTTTAAATAAAACTATTGACATAATCATGCCTTTTCTCCTTTAATCTATTAATATGCTAAAATATACGTATAGGTTGCTCCACACCAATGTAAATTGTACTTGTATTCTTTTTATGCCCTTCTTGGTCATAATGTATTTTCACTTTTAAAATGAATTGCTGCATTTAGTTTGCTAATGTTTTGTTTAGGATTTGGTATTAACATTCATGAGTGAGAATTAATTGTACTTTTACTTTCTCTTGCTTCTTGTCTGGTTTAGATATTAAAGTTTTGTTACAGGTATAGATATATATTGCTGAGTGTGGGGATATTATTTTTCTATTCTCTGGAGGACTGTTTTTGAAATGATCTTTATTTGAGAGGTCAGAGGTGAGTTTTAGTTATGCAAGACTAGTTTATTTATTTATTTATTTTTGAGAAGGTTGAACTAAGTATTTTATTCTTTAATGGTTACAGGATTATCTTGGTTTTCAATTTTTTTCTTGAGTAATTTCTGAAGTGTAATTTTTAGGATTTTGTACATTTTAACCTAAGTTTTCACAATTCACTCGTATAATGTTGTTCATAACGTCTTTCTATCTTTTAAATCTCTACTTGATTTGTATGTATGTACCCACCCTGCCCTTTTACTCATAATACCATTTATTTCTTTTTCTTTTTAATTTTTAACTGATTAAACTTCCAGAGGTTCTTTTTCATTTTGACATTTACATTTTCCACTTTTGTAAGTTCAATTCTGCCTATTTTTTAAAACATTTGAGCTTTGCTTTTACATATTTTATATCAGCTAAATAGATATTAGTAGTCATTGGGGAATCAAAATCTGTAATTTGTCATTTCTATTAACGCTCATTCATGGTGACTTATTACTTTATGTTTTTACTAGACTTTGATTATGAACTCATATTTGGTTGACATAATCAGTAAACAAAAAAAAAAGAAGAGGAAAAAAACTCCATCTGGGGGGCCTTCCATGAGAATTATTTCTTAAAGATTCTCCATCTTGCTGCTGGCCTATAGCTTTCTTTTTGGATTAAGATATTTTCACTTGTCATTAACACAATTCCACCTGTCTTGTATGCTTTAGTTTCAGTCCAGGCTTCTTCTCCCCACTGTTTATTGAGATTTTACTTCTACTGGTGGAACCCAGCAATGAAAAAAACATTAAGTTTTACACAGGACCTGGTTGTTTTGTATTAAGATAGCCAGTCAGAGTAATTTATTATACTGCTAGAAATGGATGTCTTCATACTGATTTTCTACTTATTCTGCTTCTTTGTTACTTGAATATTTTCAAAATAGTATCATTTTATAAGAAAACTATGGTTTATAAAAAAATTAATATAGCAATGTAGACTTTAGCAAGAATGTATTACATTATTTTTCTTTCAATTAAATGTTTCCTTTAATTTTAACAATATATAATAAATAATAAAGTATAAATGTCAAATTCTAAAGTTTAATTATGTTATTTTTACATGTTATACCTCAATCTCTTCAAATACTTTTCATTTGGTAAAATAGGTAAAATTTAAATCTCACTAATATTAAAAATAGAAAATGGAAACCACAAAAACGTTTGTTACTTTCTATATAGGTCAATGGATAGGCAATAACTACATGCTTGTAATTACCTAATCACATTTGTAAATAAGTACTTTTCTATGTATATTAATAAAATAAACATAAGTTATACTAAATTTTAATAGAATAATAAATACTATGGAGAAACATTAAGAAAAAACTAGCCAAAATTAATAAGTAAAAAAATGCAGTAATTAGAATTAGTGACTTACTCAAGACAGAATAAGATAAATATTTGTATTTCTTTTTTAAATAATAGAAAACCTTAACTTTTCTAGTAAGAACCAAAGTTCTTTCTACTACAGCTGATAAGCTATTTATGATATAGTATAAAAACTGAAACTACCCTCACAAAAAGCTAAATTATTTATTCTACCTAAAAGCCATATGAAAATAAGTTTAATCATGCCCTCATACTTGCAAAGCTGTAACTTACTAAGAAGTAAAAGAAACACTTAAAATAAGGAAATTAGATGTTACTCTTCAATTTTGGAAAAGCACGCTCCTAAACTTTTAAAACAGGTTAGCAATTTTGGAGGTTAATTTAAAAATGTAGCAATATGATTCAGGTCAACTTTGAAATTTATCAGGAAACCAAATGTCATAGAACTGATTTTTTACTATTTTATCTTTGCTAAGAATAGTTAAGGATTAATATATAAAACCATTTTACTCACATAAACCATCATTATTTAAGAAAAGAACGTATACACATATAAATTAATGAATACTGCACAATGCACTAAAAGAAAAAGGCAATTTATATGGCTTATCTATAGCTCATCGGATATGTTCTGAATTATAAAAGACAATATAGGAAAGTTTTTAAGAGGGTTTCCAGGCTCAATCTCAAAGCTTGATTATAACATAATAACTAATTTCTGCATTGTGAGAACATCTTTTCAAGTAAGTTTATTGTAATGACAAAATGGAGACTTTAATTTCATTTGTTCCCATAATAACTTCAAGAAATAGGTATGTACTCACTCAATTCTCCCACTATTTGAAGCATAAAGTTGAATTTCAAAGTTTGAAATAACTTTCCTCCATTCCTTCCTAAAGATACCCACTGTCAAGACTATCCTTGAAAAAGGGAGAAGATATAGAATATTTACATAATACAGAAAGGCTAGAAGACAAAGCAAAAAGGAAGTAAATGAATTCTGGAGGCCTACAAAGAGACAAATTTTCAACCTTCTTTTTAGATTTATATAATTTCTTAAATTTGAGGAAAAGTACTTAAGGGAAGCAGTGAGAGATATGTAATTAAAATGTCAATGGTTCGATTATAAGAAACACAGAGGGGAGTTCCCTGATGGTGTAGTGGCTTAAGGCTTTGGGCGCTGCGGCCTGGGTTCGATTCCCAGTCAGGGAGCTACTACCCACATACCAAAAAGCAAAAAACAAAAACAAAAACAAAACACAAAGAAAATAGCCAGAGGTGGCATCTACTTATTTGCAACGTTGTCCACTAATTAAAGACACAGTTGCATCATAGTAACTCTTATTAGACTCCCGAGGGCATTTGTCAATGTCTGAAGACAAATTTGATTATCATTATAGATGTGTGTGTGCATATGTGCACCAACTGGCCAGAGATGCTGCTAAACATTCTACAATGTACAGAATAGCTCTCCCAACAAAGAATCGTGCATTCCAAAATGTCAAGAGGGCTGAAAGTGAGACACCCTGCCTTATGACTGTAGGTGTGGTTCTCTCTTTCAGTTCAAACACAAATGATGGTTAAAGTAGCTAATGTTTGGTGGAAGTGATTCACTGAAAAAATGATTTGGATGCTTACTGAAGGCAAAATTGGGGTAAACTTCCCAAAGAAAGACAATGACCTATATATATCTGATCTCTAGAAATTTTAAATGATACAGTGACTTAACTGAGGACATCAGTCACCTGTGGCCACCACAGGTTTTGGAGGTTTTCCTTATATCTTGTTAATTTTCTACAACAGGATCCCAGTCTTCTTAGGCAGAAATCAGAAAGCTATTGTTCTCAGACTGTCTTACAGTGAGGCAAGTACTTTAGGTCCCAGGAATCACTTTCAGAATATGATTTTAAATAGAAAGTAAGCAACCTATGGATGCAACTCTTCTTAAAGAACCTGCTTTTTTGGTTGACCCATTTGGTTCTTTGGGGATGACAGTGGTGCTCAGACAGATGGAACAAAAGTGCTGGGTAGCAGTGGAAGTAGTTTTTGCTAGACGATTTCCTGGAATATGCTTATGCAATGTTACTGACTGGTTAACGTCAAAGCTGGCTCTCTGGTCTTGCTGGAATCTGTTAGCTACCTAATTACTACTTTTTAATATGTCTCTTTTATTGATAAACTGGCCAGAGAATTGTTACTTGTAATCTTGACTCATATAAGGGTATGATTTAAAGTACTTCTTCCCTAAACTCTTTGGTTAATGATAAAGTTACTAAAGCTTTAGCAGTAGGCCTAAGACATGGTATTAAACCATGGTGTTTTGGCGCTGCTGCTTGTAGTATTATCACTAATAACATGTATTATATTTTGGAAAGGATGGTAAAATAGAGAGAAGTTCAAAGCTGTGATAATATTTAACATAACATCTGTACACAGCAAGCATAAAATAATGTTAGCTAAGAGGTTAAGTTGAATTCAAAATAAAATCACTAAAATGTAATAGTGATCAAGTATTTAAAATAGTATTTTTTTAATGTTAAGTAAAAGAAGCACACATAGGAATAAAAATGCTCCAAAATATAAGTATAGTCATGTGAAAGTATGGCAAAAAGAAAGCTAAACATGACAATTCAAGAGGATAGCATAATCTGTGTTACTACTTTGCATCTACTGTACCAATCTGCAGATCTACCTGACAGGTCATCTTCCTCAGCATCCTAGAGTCCTGAGAGGATGTACTCTGTCCTTTACATCTCAACCCCAGGGCAAAGGAATAGAATGGTCACATTCAGCCTCTCCTACTACTGGAAAACACTTAAATGGAAGGTCAGCAAGGGCTAGGCCTTCATTTTCTTCCCTTTAACACCACTTCAAATTTTAGGTTATACTTAGGAAATTTTCAATAAGCACTTGTTAACTAAACGTAATATAAGGAGATTAAATAATAAGGAAACAGGATACCTTAGTAAGACTCACAAGAAGAAATACAGAATCTGTCTCATACTGCTTAGTATTGCTCAAGGGTCTTTTACGTTGTAAAAGATAACATGACAATTGAGAATTGTTAAACACCTGCATATACATTCAGAATTGTTCCACCCTAAATCTGACTTTGTAATTAAAAAATACTTGGGCATATGCATGTTCACCTGTGTGTGTGTGTGTGCGCGCGTGTGCGCACGCGCACACACACACACACACACACACACACAGATACTTGTTTAGTCTGCAACAAGTAAATAGGCCTGTGTACAACATATTTCCATACTAGGCTTTGTAATATTGGCATCTAGTTACTATTATGTCAGTAATGTAATTAGGCAAGCCTAAATTCAACACTTAAAAGCATTGAAAAAGAAGAGTGTGGAGGAAAGCCACAAAATCAGTATAGTATTATGAATAATTCTGAATCAGTAAATATTAAAAAAAAATAGACTGTAGTTACCTGATGACTACCGAAAGTATGTTATTGTGTTTTCACTGAGGGTATTCCAGTAAAGGTAACTGGTTTCAGTATCCAAAAAAGGTGACTTGTATTTAGATAGAAGCTTGTTCATTTGTAAATTGAAGCCATCATCCATATTTAAGTCATATTAATATCATTAGTTTGACATTTTCAATATATTAAAGGTCCTATTATACTCTGGTACAGAAAGTCTTATGGCTTATCAATTACTGGAAAGATAATAGATGTAATATATGATAAATGAAAGCAAAGATGGTATTTGTAAAACCTCTCCTTTCAATAACAAATACAGAAGAACCTGTTTGTATTTTTTCCCATAGCAGATACAAATCAATAAGAATCATTACTGTGTTAGGTCATTATATGGTTATTAAATATGTGCTTCTCACTGTAATGAGACACTATCACTGAACAGAATAACTGAATTGCACTGAATTGACTGAAGTCCACCAAAATCATGAGTGGAAATCAAAAATAAGTAAAAAAAAAATTAAGATATTCTCTTCTCTGTTCCCTGAAATCTCTGAGTAGTTAAGCCCATTCAAAAACTAGGCCTGCTTGCTTTCCTGTGGTATTAATATAGGTCTGAGAATTAAGTTTGTGAACTTGCCACCATGCACTTATGTTGGCAGCACTGTACAAACAACTTGGTAAGGTTTCATAACATTGGTTATACCTGTGTCTCACAGCTGTGTTCAGGTCGATGTGTGGCAGTGTCTTACTGAGTGGTGTTCATTATTGTTGTTGCGTGTTTTTGTGTGGCGTTGCGAGAATGTCAGAGCTTGAATTAGAGCAATGAACAAACATTTCATTTCTTGTTAAACTTGGCAAGAAATGAAATGAAATCAGGGATATGTCAGTCTAAGTTTATGGAGATAAGGCCATGAAGAAAGTGGCAGTATACATATGGATTAAATGTTTTTCTGAGGGGAGAGAAAGCGTCACTGATGAAGAGAGGTCAGGGAAGCCAGTAACAAACAGAACTGATAAAAACATTGCAAAAATTCATTGAATTGTGTATCAAAATCATCAGCTGACTCTGAGAAGCATAGCAGACCTAGCAAACATCAACAGAAAAAGAGGAAAATCTTACTGAAAATCTTGGCATAAGAGAGGTTGGTGCAAAAATGGTTCCAAAGGAGTTTCTTGATGAACAAAAGCAAAGGAGAGTCAAAGTTTGCCAAGACCTTTTGGAGAAGCAAGGTGATGTTTTGGGCCATGTTATCACTGGTGATGAAACATACGTGTACCAATGTGGCCCTGAAACAATGTGCCAAAGTGCACAATGGAAGTTAGCCAGTTCTCCACAATCAAAATATTTCCATCCGTTCAAATCAAGAGTCAAAATGATGCTGCTAACTTTTTGTGATATCAGAGGGTTTGTTCATTATGAATTTGTACCAAATGGAGAGTCAACCCAGTTTACTATATGGAAGTGCTGAAAATGCTGCATGAAAGTTAGATGAAAACAACCTGAACTTTTCGCCAACTCGTGGCTCTTGCATCACGACAATGCACGAGCTCACATGGCACTGTCTGTGAGGGAGTTTCTAGCCAGTACACAAATAACTGTATTGGAGCACCCTCTCTACTCACCTGATCTGGCCTCCAATGACTTTTTTCTTTACTTGAAGATAAAGGAAATATTGAAAGGAAGACATTTTGATGACATTCAGGACATCAAACGTAATATGATGACAGCTCTGATGGCCATTCCAGAAAAAGTTCCAAAATTGCTTTGAAGGGTAGATAGGTGCTGGCATCAGTGCATAGCTTCCCAAGGGGAGTACTTTGAAGGTGACCATAGTGATTATCAGCAGTGAGGTATGTAGCATTTTTTCTAGGATGAGTTTGCAAACTTAATTGTCAGATTTCATGAAACTAATTTTTCACTAAAGTCTGTGTTTACCAAGGTTAAGATTTAATTTTGTAGTTTTATCAACAGAAACTTTTTTTAAATTCATTTTTATTGTTAGACTTATTGAGGTGACATCTGTTAGCAAGGATTACATAGGTTTCAGGCATATAATTCTACAGTGCATTGTCAACTTGTTG